>JAFBJS010009985.1:31314-64940 GCA_016785265.1 Paraplagusia blochii | reverse complement strand
CCATCCTTGTCTCTCCTAAAGAGAACCTCAGCATCTTTAACTCCTCCACCTCCAGCTCTGTCTCCTGTCTTCTACTTATTCCTCGTGTCTCTAATCCATACATCATGGCTGGTTTCACCACTGTCCTGTAAACATTTCCCTTTACATTTTGGTCAGGTTCAGTAATAATATGTTTTATAGATTTTAAAGTGTAGCCGAAGACAACACGGTGCCTTCAGTTTCCATTTCTCGGCCTGTCAGTCACACTGTAGTCACACGTTTACTGCCTGCTCCACTCAATTCAGTTTGTATTCTTTTCCCCTCTCTCTCTCTCTAGCAGATCATTGTCTCTGATTTTCTACCTTCCTCCCTCCTTTTCTTCCTCTCAGGTCTTAGAAAGCACTTTAAAAAAGGGAGTTAGCAGAAAAAATTGAATAAAGAGATGAGTTCAATTGTTTATCCACATTCAGGCTATTACGGTAGTTGTTCTTTAGATTAACTGTCCTTGGTTGAGGATGTATCATGCAGATGATGCATATACACCCACAGATAGGTGAGGCTCAGGCTGCTGCTCCTGCACTGTGGACTACTCTTGAGTTTTTGTTCTCCTTCGGTGTGTATGTTTTTTTAGACAGAGGGAATTGAGTGTGTTTTGTTGGAGGGAGGATGGTACATGACTCAGTCGAAATGATATTAGTCTGATATTAGTCACTGGAGAGGTGGAAACGTTGGGGCCCACACAGTTTACAGGCAAACCCTGATGTTTGTGATTGCAGTAGATTTTCTTACTGCTATAAACACCCTTTAGACAAACAAAAAAACCCCATCTTACTAGACATTATAGGATAATGTTTCGCAATTGGATTAGGTTTTTCTGTCCTTTTTTCAATGTCGCCCTCTGGTGGTCTTATGTAGCAACAGCAGTTACAACAGCTGTGATTTTTCTCAGCGATTTTATTGCACTGACCTTCCATGACTCCTACTGGGTTACATCAGTACTGTGGAGTTTGTGCAGTCAGACTGGAGAGCCCATTTACTTGACAGCAGAGTTCCTTCATCGTGGATACAAAGCAAACAAACTTTCCAATGGGCTGCGTTCGAACAACAACAATTTTGAATTGTTTAGATAGCAGTTTGAAAATGCTTGAAAATGGAAAAAAAAGGCTCTGTGCGTACTTGTTTGTGGATTATACTGACCCTACTTGAGCACATCCTGTGATGACACTCAAGTATTATTGGTATTTTCTTCTTTGCAAGTTCAAATGTAAAATTTAATTTGATTATTATGTTTTTATCAGTCTCTGTTTGAAATTGAACAGAATATTAGTGTCTGAGATACAAATCACTTGAAAGAAGATATAAAAATAATTTGACTTATTTAATTTTTTAACGCACAGCAGCTAGAAAGAAGAAAATTCATCTTACAGCTCCTGAGGCAAATAAGCAAATTCTTCTCTAAGAAAATGTTGCATATGGTCTAAATTCTAATATTGTATTCTCGTTTGCTGTTAGCAAGTAAGCCAAAAAAATATTGCTTTTGTGTTTCAGACATGAATTCAAATGTATAATAAACAGTAACATATAATTTGGCAGAGCGTCAATGAAAAACGTAATTCCTCTGTACCTGAAGAAGAGGAACCTATACACAAAGCAGTTGTACGTCCCAGAGCTGCTGCTCTATGACTTCAAACCTACTATATAATAGAGAGACAAAAATGTAAAGATAAAATTCTTCTATACCTCCTGATTTCTTGATTTCTTTTATCTGCAAAGTGATATTTTTCTGGTGTTTCTTTGCACAGTAATACTATGACACGTCCAGGATGCAGCACAGCCCTTTTAATGTTAATATTTGCACACGATTGGACTCAGAAATAGATGGTTTGTTTACTCCTGTATGAAGCTGGAGCAGTACACAGTCAGATCACCCCTGATAGGAGCTAACAATGCCATAATTCAGGCTTGGCCATATTTAGGCATGGGTCAGTGCAGTGTAAACAGAGCTTACTGCCAGGGGAGGGATCTCTGCTGCACTCATGTCCATGTCCATCAACACTAGTATCAGCCTTGACCGTTCACAAAGATAATGTTGATTATCCAACAGATAATCTGAGGACTTTCGATATTCCAAAGTCATGTAGGAACAGCTTAAGGAATTAACCTGAGGAACTCACTCTCTGAGCTGCACTGGACAACAGCCCGAGACATCTTGGACATCAGGATGAATAAAAACCACTGGGAAAGTTGTGGAGATCCAGGCTCTCAGAAACAGAAAACGCAATCAAGGTCCTGCTCACCCTATGACTCCACCAGGATGTCACCTCGTGCCTCTCCACATAACTCCCCACGCCACTCTCCTGTGGCGTTCCGCAAACTCTTGATGAACCGGAGCATCGCTCTGCAGAGGCGCTTCACTCTAGCACACACACCCTGGTAATACTCAGCTGGCGTGTTTGGCATCTGCAGTGTTTTGTTGCTGATTTTTGTGGTGACGATAGAGAATAGAACGTTGTTCTGCAGTTGCTGCACTTCAGCGTCAACGTGTATTCTGTATTTTTCTGAGGTATTTCCTATAGTATTTTTTATACTAGATGCGACTAATATGCAAATATATAGATATATAGATAATGCTCAATGTGTGTTTGGCAGCCACTAGATGGCACTTGTGTAACTTATGCTCCAGAGCATGTTATAGTCCTAAAATACAATAGTTAAAGCCTTGTTTTCTGACAGCAGGTAGCAGGTGTTGTGTCGGTGACGTCCAGTGTCTGAGGTGGTCATTGTACTGAGGAGAAGAGAAACAGAATTCTGCTGTGTTTAGGTGACCTTGTCCTGTGTCGTTGGTCATGACAGCAGCTCGAGCATCAAGTCACATCAGAACTGACTCTGGCTGTGATTGTTAACAGCAGAACAGTATGTCTGCATCTTCACTCTGTAATTTTTATTTAAAATATGAAATAGTAGTAATAAAATAGTCTAATCTACCAGTCTGCATTGGAATATAGGTGTTGAGTTGAGTTGTTTTCCTTTTGCTTTATGCTATTTTCATGCTACAGTTGGACAATTGTTATGAAAAAAACCTTCTGTTTTGGCTAAAACTTTATTTATAGAGTATGCAGTTGTTTGTTACATAGAGGACAACAGTATGTATAACTTTTTTAACATAGATTCTACGATTTAATTAATCTAACTAGACTAACAGTTAGGGCAGAAAGTACAGCGCAGTATCATAGTAACTAAAAATGTTTATAACGCAAACCTTTTGGAACCTTGGGCAGTTGGTGGCCTAATGGTTAAGGAAGCGGAACTGGGTCCGCAAGGCCCCTGGTTCGAATCCCATTACCACCTAGGTCCACTGAGCATGGCACCGTCCTCACTTACTGTTCCCCGGGCGCTCAAAGCTGCCCACTGTTCACTTTGGTGATGGGTTAAATACAGAGGTCGCATTTCGTTGTGTGCAGTGGAGTCACAATGTCACAATGACAAGGAGTTTGCTTTCTTTCTCTTTTCTGGTTTTTATTTTAGCCGTATGTCTATGTATTTAATACCACTGACAATCCCGCCTCTCCACTCCTCCCTCCAACTGTTTGCATTCCTTTGTTGGTGTGTCCAGGAAGCCGCTGGTAAACACAGCCTGTATATCTATGGCCTCCATCATCACATCACTGTTTATCCTCCCTGCTGCTCCCAAAGCCTCCACGCCTGGTGGAGATGAGCACACTTGGCAGCTTTTTGTCTGTGCACGGGAATCGAGCCATAATTTGCATTGTTTTGAAGCTGCTGTCACAAAGTGTCAAGAATTAGTGTGTGTTTATCACCACAGGAATGTAAGGACAAGGCAAAATCCACAGATGCACACATGGAGGCAGAAGGTGGAAAGTAATGATGGAAAAAACCCCATAAAACTACACATTCCTTCACTTTAACCTGTATATCAACAATGAAATGTGGAGATCTCTCTGCTGCCTCCTTCAGGTGAATATGTTAATGAAGGAAACCTGTTGTCAGGCCTCAGATGAACAGTCAGGTGGTGTCGATGATGACGACGAAGGTGTGAAGTCACCTCTGAGCCATACGTTTGTTTGTCGAAAACACAACTCACCGCCTTTAATGTGTTGATTATGAAAACAGAGCGTGTGAAAAGTTAATGAGTGACATGAAGTTGTGAAATTAGTCTCTGCAGCCTCCGTACTTTTCTCACTTCGACTCCTTTAATAATCAGTGTTTTACTTTTCAAGCAGTCGTTTATTGAACAATGGAACTCTACCGTTATAGTGTTCACACCTATAAAGTGTTCAGACTGTGACTGTAAACTGGGTCAAGTCAACAGCTTGTGGACTAGTGGGCCTGGGAATTGAACCCCTGACAATTGAAATGGAAGATTTTAAGGAAAAGAAGGGAAAGCAAACTCCTTGTCATCGTGACAATTTGATTCACATCACTGCACACAACCACATGTGACCTTTGCATTTAACCCATCACCAAAGTGAACAGTGGGCAGCTTTAAGGGCCTGGGGAGCAGTGAGTGGGGACGGTGCCATGCTCAGTGGACCTCAGTGGTAACTTGGCTGTTGTTGGATTTCAACCATCAATACCCAATTTTCAGTCTTTGTTAGTCACTTGGGTACTACGAGTGCTCTGGGTGGCACCAACACTGTGCTGCCCTGGCATAAAAACTGGTATTTGATAAAGTTTATCAACTATGTACCACTTAAATAGCAGAGTCACATCTTTTTTCATAGATTTACAAATATCATCATCATCAATATTACATCAAGCACTGATGTCGTCTGACTGTGAGAGCGTCAGTGCATCACCACACATGAACCTCACTGCTCGTCACTGGAGCTAGCTGATTCAATGTTGCTAGTTACTGTTGAAAATCTTATTAACGATACGAATAATTTTTTAAATTATGATATAAATTATTATTAGTATTATTATATATGTTGCTTTTAATGGGGAAACTTCAATCTAGATTATTTCAATCTAGGTTATTGTTAACACTGCCCTATACTTTTTTCTTCTTCCTTCTATCTTCCATCCTTCACTTCTTTACCTGTGCTGTTGCAAAAATGCAATTTCCCCACTGTGGGACAAATGAAGGATTTCTCAATCTTAATCTTAATTATAGATACGACTGTATTGATCACTGTAGCTGCCTAATTGACAGACTAACATTTCATTACTGAAGTTCATGATTGGTGTATTTAGAAAAAAAAAAGGTTTCCTACCATTATTAGTTCTTATTGCATTTGTGGACGGTTATTCTACTGGTAATAAACCACCTAGCTCAGGCAAAGGCAAACTATGGCCCGGGGGCTGGATGTGGCCGATCCTGCTTTTCAGTCGGCCTGCCAACTTTTCCACAATGGTGACATTTATTCTATTATCATTATATTTCTGTATTTTCCCTGCAAATCCCAAGGATTCCAAATCAACAATGAAGACTTGTAGGACCAAACTAATAATCAAAGAAATTCTAACCAATCAAATTCATACTGTACTTTGCCTCCTCTGGAATTCTTACATCATTTTCTCCAATGTGCCCTGTGCCCCTTCCAGAGCCCCTCCCAACAGGAACTCTAACAATATCCTACTGTAATTGTGTGGCCGCGGGGCACCAGGAGGCGGGTGTCGGGCTACGAGGCTTGTTGTTCTCACGTGTCAATGAAAGCTGAGCCGTGCCAGCTCACAAAAAACACTCGCCAGCCCCACGGAGCAATCAGATCACCCGTTGACGTGCTGGGATGATTCTAAATGCAGCTCTGAATGCGGAGGCTCAACTCTCGCAGCTCTGGATTTGTCTTTAAAAAAAACTATACCAGGCAGTTGTCAGAACTGAACCCTGTGGACTTGGTGTTTACTATAAAAGAAAGTGGTCACACTGTGTGAGGAAGTGTTCATCTATAGCTGAAATCACCCAAGTCTTCCCCTTAGCATGATTGTACTCTTCCTCTTTTCTACCGGAGGGGAGGGGGCGAGCGGGGAACAGTAGACGTAACGAGGCGACTGTTAAAGTTTGTCATGCACCTGTTTTTCTCCTGGAAGACTTTAAGCTGCTGCCAAGAAGAAAATCCTTCAGGAAATTCAGTCAATGTCGTTTCTGGGATTATTGTTTATTTACAACACCATCAACAGCAGCAGCAGCGGCAGCAGCGAGAGAATCTGCCTCCTGCAGTGGAGTGAGACTGAAGAAGTTCTCTTCCAGAGAAATTTGCTGGAATACTTCACTGTTTATTTTGTCAAGGCCACTCATGATTATTGAACTCTTTCGTTTTTTTCTTCATCCTGATGGAAGAAAACATCAAATTTCTGGGCTCTTACTTGGATTTCCGTCCTTTCTTGTTCTGTCACTTAATGTTGTGATGGAGTTGAGTCAAAACCAGCCAGTGGATGAGGAGAAAACTAAAAACAGCCTCCAGAGGTGATTTACTTGCTCTTCAAGGTGTCTGGTTTGAGTCGGGGGCTTAAAGGACAATGAGCAAAGACCAGAGAACCCCGAGGAAGGTCGCTCAGACTGGTCTGGGTCACGGCCGGAGACACTCCTGTGTGAGGTATGTTCCTTGACAGGGGTACGGACGGTGTCTGAGGGTGAAGCTGTGGTAGTTTTTTATCCATAGGTACGTTGGTCATAAACCAAAGCAGTATCAAAGTGTGAAGAGTGAAGTTGGCTTGATATTTAGAAGGGAATCAGTTCAGAGTTCTGTAGCAGCTGTGCTGGAATTTCTGTCACCTTTTGTTCAGCGATGAGAGATGGGATCTGACAGATGTGGAAGTTCAGAAGATCTAAGAACTTCTTTGATGAACATGTTGGGAACAAGGTGTTTTGAGACAATTGACTTATTAATGTGAACAAATGGAAGAATAACTGCCAATAAGACTTGGTCTTTAGAAAGTATTTGGAAATTGTAAGTGGGTTACTGAGTAGTCTTACAGCCAGAAGGTTTGTTGGTTCGATCCCTGGTTCTTCCATACAGACTTTACATTGTTTCCTGGTCTACAGGGATTATTTAATTTGACGTATTTGAGTTTAAAAAGTTGTTTGAATGTAAAACTTTGTAAACTGTAAACTTTGGTGGCTTAGTGGTTAAGGTAGTGCCCTTGGGTCTACAAGGTCCCTGGTTTGAATCCCCTTCCACCAGGTTACAGTTGAGGTGCCCCCAGTATGGTATCGTTCCCACACACTGCTCCCCCAGGCATTGGCTCAGCTGGCTAAAAAAATAAAATAAAAAATACAGTATGGTGCCCCAAATGGTTAAAGTTTGACACTGTTATTATAACAAGGATCAACATTTTTCATTTCACCCTGTATCCTCCAGTTGGACTCCAACTACCTTCATGTCCACTGCATCCATCAATCTCCTTGTCCACCAATCTCTTTGTCTCCTACCTGGTAGCAACTAAAAACACTGATGCTCCCTAGTGGCTGGTTTAACACGTTAATACGTGAGACTATATACCTGTAGTCTATAATATAGCTATAATACCTTGGTTGTCCCATATTGAAATAGTCTGCCTTTAAAGCTGTGTGTTATTTTTTTTTTTTTTACTTTCTTCTTGTACGTGGTGTTTGGCCAGGGCGCTTTACCCAGAATCATCTGAGAGGAAACAAGTGACATCTTTGTGGTGTGTTCACCAACTTCCTGTTTTCGTCTTGACAATTTTCTTACCCACTTGCCCAGAAATGGGTCAATATAGGACTGAGAGGGTTATGAAAACCTTTTTTTTGTTTTCTGGTTAGTAGATTTCTCACCTTACATTTACTTTAGGAAGAATATTTTCTGAAAAAAGTGCCCAAATCTTTGATCTAGTAGTGAAATGTGTGATTATAAAAAACTGTTGTTGATGGATAAAATGTATGTCCTTGGGACACATGCGTGAGTCTGAGAGGGTTGTCGTGATCTGATCGCTGGTGCTGCACTTTGGACCATGGAACAAATCTCATCCACCGCTGCATGCAACCCACGGATCAATGTGTTTGACCTCAGTTGTAGTGACACCACTGACTGTCACCGTTCACAGTCAATCTGAGATTATTTAGTCAGTTTTCTTCAGACAGTGAAGTCATTTTTAATTCAAAACCCAACCATATCCAGGGCAAGTCATGTCTTGGTAGTCAAGAAAGCTGTGCTTAACTTAGGTTTTAGGTTCCACTCCATTATATTGCCATTTTGAAAGGTTCTTCTCACGTTCTGTCCCCCTGGGTAAAATGCATAGGTGGCATTTTATTGGTGTCCAACAACAAGTAATTAACTTTCACCTCACTCTCAGTTGCTGCAAAGATTAAACCTTTCACTCAATCTTCCATGTTTGGATGACAAACACGACGATATCTGATGTTATTTTCTAGCTCTTCATTTTTATACCTTATATGTATTTGTGACACAGAGACAGAGTTGGTTGTGTAACCACCACCAGAAGATAAGAGTCATGTTTCAGACCTTAGTCCAGTCACAGCTGTGTCCAAACAGCAGGAGAGCTTAAAGAGAACTGGACAAGGAACAATAACACAACAGACCCCAAAAATAAATCTCCAGAGCCTGGAATAGTTCCCCTGCTGCGCCAGCCTGGCTGCACATAACGTACAGTACGCACAACATGTGAATCTGACGTCTGTGTCATGTTTTACTGACAGTACAGTAGGGTAGAGTAGGGTAGAGTAGGGTACTCTGACTGTACTCTGGCTGCCAATGTCACAATTGTACATATGCCCTATTAAAAGCTGGTTTGTTGTCTTGTTTTTATTAGGTCTCTGCTGAACCTCTGTGTATCTTCCTCTCTGACTCCATCATTTGTCTCCTACCTGGTAGCTCCATCTCTACGATCATTCTTCTACCAATTAACCACTGTCCCTCCTCTGAACATGTCCAAACCATCTCAATCTGTCTTCTCTAGCTTTTTCTCCAAACCTTCCTGTCTGTGTTGTCCCTCTAATCATTCCTGATCCTGTCCATCCTTGTCTCTCCTAAAGAGAACCTCAGCATCTTTAACTCTTCCACCTCCAGCTCTGTCTCCTGTCTTCTACCTATTCCTAGTGTCTCTAAACCATCCATCATGGCTGGTCTCACCACTGTCCTGTGGGCAATTAGAATACCCCTCTTTCTTTATGTTAAAAATATAAATAATAAATTTATACATTTATTTTGCTGAGAAGACACTTGTGAATATTGTTAATATAGAATTGAATTGATACAATTTTTAAAGGATTTATTGTTAGATCAAGTATATTTCTATATTTCTGTTCCTGATTGTTGCGTGTCCTGGGGTTCATTGCTGGTCTTACTTCGGTACGTGTTAGGTTGATGGAAAGGCAATGAGTGACCTCTGCTGGACAGTTGTTCAAATGCAGCGTTCATGTTTTTGCAGCGTTCATTTTTTCCACGAAATAGTTTGTAGTTTTTTTTATTATTTTATTTTATTTTATTTTATGTATACATTTTACATTTACATTTTTTATTACGAAAAAGCTCCATTGTTACGTTATTTTACATCTGACAGATCAGCAGGACAAGGAGTCTCCTCGCATTAATCGAAATGACTTGACCAGTAGAGGGCGACATGACAAAGTAAATGTCATCCGACTTCCATTCCCACAATTCATATTGAGATGCTGATTTTGCTACTGTATGTGCCACAGCAAGACACACAAACGTGTTTATAAAGTTGAATATTATGCAAAACACTAACATCTAGCGTTTTAAGAAGGTACTGCAGTTTAAACTAAGTTTCATCTTTTCTACGTATCCACTTCCTCTATCTCAGAGAAGCCTAAAAATAACATTAAAACAGTAGAACTAAATGTAAAATCAATGAACCACGTATTACTTTAGGGAAGTATATAAAGTATGTATTTAAAACATTAACATTTTTATTTATCTTACTTATTTTGTTCTCAGGTTTCCTCCTTTTTCATCTTTTAATTTCATCTAATTTGATGTGATTTTAGTGAAGAGCATGAAGCCATTGACAATTTTTACACTGAATCTACATAACAGAGCTGCACATCTGTCCTTGTTTATTACAAACTGGCTCAACAGTAACAGTATTAACCAGTTTATATTAGAGGAAATTCCCCATGTGGTTATACGCTTTTATAACTTTTAAAAAGGCCAAGGGGAATGGCTGTGTCAACCCTGTCACACAGGTCACTGTGGTTTTAATATGTGCATTTTCATTAGCCGGAGCAAAAAAGTAAACAGAGCCTGGCAGTGAAAAGACAGAGAAAACATATGACCTCGTGTGACCATGCTGTGAGTGTTTTGTTGTCAGAAACTCAAAGAAAACAGAGCCTGAAAGAGGTCCCAGTGGAAACACACCAATTAAACTGTGTTTAATGCATAATTCCAGGGTATAAAATCATGAACTATAGAGTAGGAAGCACTGAAGAATATTTCTCTGACGGGACACACACACACTGTCAAACTCCCTGACTTTTTCCTGCACAGATTGTTTCACACAACACAACACAACACTCCTCCCTCACAGCTTATTCTCATTAGCTGGCTGATGTTGTCATAGAAGCCAGCAGCCAGCTGGGCTGCACAAGTCATTTGGCCCAGGGATTGGGTTACATAGTGGCCTCACAAACACTTCATTCCCAGCAAACCTCGGCAGCGGCGTCTATTCCGAGCTCCAACATGTTGCACAAGGAGGGAGGGTAGGAGAGAGGAGAGAAGGAGGATTCCCAGTAAAGTAGAAAACAGTATTTGTTTTTTACATTGTGCACTAGACCTAAAGAACAGTTGTGACGTTGTCTGTGTTTCTGTTTGATGCTTCATTGTGTGTTTGTTTCTACAGACGGTACAAAACGTCACTCTTTCTGTGGTCTTTAATCACCAGCCTCACTGTTTTCAAGGTGATAGTTTTGTAATTGCATCCTCCCACATGAGAAGGAAATCTGACAGCTTTGTGATTCAGTGTCTTTTAATTAAAACAAAAAGAGAGTCCATTAAAGGGAGGCACGGTGACGTGTTGCTGGGCCGCAGAGGTACGATGTGCCGCGGCCATCATCGGGTCCATTAATCAGAAAGGAACAAGGACACTGTAAATGTTCAGACAGGAGGCAGGGCGTCTTAGTGGTTGGTACGTGCTGTTCAGCCTCTGAGGAGACTCTTAAGATCATTTGGAAATGAGGCTGTAAAATGCTGACTCTGTCCTGGATGTAAAACAGCAACCACTCTTTACTTTGACTAAAACGCAGGAGCAGTTCTGACGCCTTGTGCAGTCGATTAGAGAGAAGACATTAGCACTTATGGCATAGTCATAACAGAAACATGTCTGGAGGTTTTTAGGTTTCTAGGCAGTGTTAGAAACATAAAAAGAATTTATATTGTACAAACACTTTTCAATTTTGATATAGAAACTTTAGCGGTATAGGCCTAGTAAAATTCCTTTATTTACAAACACAAACCACTCTATAAGTTGCCATCATTAAATGGACTGTGCTGCAATGCTGCCATCTAGTGACTGTCACTTTTGCATACAACCGATTTTCCACGAAAATATTTTTAGGGCACATCAATTGGAAAAACCCTGGCATTGTTATTGGATTTTTATTTTCAGAGGAATAAACTGATAGCCAAAAATATCATACATTGTTTTAGTTTTATAGTGCACACATTCTTAACCAGGCCTGATGGTTTTCTCATGGTTTGCAAGTTCTACTCTCTCATTGCCTCCATCCGGTCAATGGCGTCTCCACCTCCAAATACACGTGTCTCACGACACATTGACCTGCCTGCGTGCCCTCTATCTCAAATACAAATATTTATCTGTTGTGTCAATGGCAGGAAGACGGTGTGTTGATGATGTCACAGGGTCCAGTGAGTCCATGGACTGACTGGATCTAGTCATATGTGACAATTGGACTTGTTTGACAGGACTCAGTCCCCCAGTCCTCCTTCATTTATATGACCATGTTTTCTGTTCACTCCATGAACAGAAAGTTAACTTCTAAATTAAGGTAAGAATGTCCGATAACATCAGTCGGCCGATATTAGCATAATTACGTGATCAGTAAGATTAATATCAGGTTTTTCTCCAATAATAAAAATGGCGGGGTGGTGGCATATAGTTGTATTGGAAAACTAATCGTTTGGACAATGTTGGCAAAATTAATCTGTTATAGAAGAGTGTCAGCTAATGTGAAGGAAAAAAATGTGAGACGGGCCATAATGGGTGGATTAAAGCAGCAGACAGGAGGCAGACCTGGAGGTGGAGGAGTTAAAGATGCTGAGGTTCTCTTTAGGAGAGACAAGGATGGACAGGATTTGGAATGAGGTGATTAGAGGGACAACACAGACAGGAAGGTTTGGAGAAAAAGCTAGAGAAGACAGATTGAGATGGTTTGGACATGTTCAGAGGAGGGACAGTGGAGACATTGGTAGAAGAATGATCCTAGAGATGAGGATACAGAGGACAGGGTGAGATGGAAAATGTTCTCTGTGGCAACCACTGAAAAAGGGACAAGTTGAAGGAGAAGAAGAAGGCTAAAAAAAATGTATTTTGTAAATTCATTTATTCTGATGGACGGCATTTACAAGACTTCAGGTTGAATCCACTGGGCTCACCACCCACAAGAAGGCTTACATTATGGTGCAGTATGATTTGGGTGTCAGTGCTGGAGACAGATGCCCGTGCTACCCTGTTACAGAAAAGCAAACGATGAATGAATGATTGAATGAATGATTCTGACATTTATACAACGGATCGGTCTCATTTGGCTGGTGCATGCTACAAAACCTCATTTCTGCCCAAGTCCAAAAATGCGCACAGAGAGACATATAGAACTTTATTATCCCTCAGGAGTTTCCTTTGGGAAATGAAGGCTCCAGCAGCGAAACTGCACTGAAACAACAGTAAAAAAAAGTTAAGGATAAACAAGTAGACACAGTAACAGGAAGTGAAGAAAGGCCCTGTCTCAGTTTGATATCAAGTTTTGTTTTATGGTGAAGTCCAGAACAGGTCAAAGTTAGGAAACAGTTCCTCCAGTGAATTAACTGGTCAGTCCGTGTGAAGAAGTCAGAGAAGAGCTGTGTGAACCTCTGCCCGTCTGTCTCTCTGTCTGTCTCTCTCTCTCCTTCCTCATCTCTGCCTTTCCCCCTCTCTCTCTATGTGCGTGTGTGTGTCTTACTGAACTAGTAAACATCATAAATATACTCTGAAGGCAGCCTCGTGGCTTGGCCTGAGGGAGTTTCCCTGTTCAAAGGGCTGCCTAACTGTATACACTGCACATATTGTATATAACTGTATACACACACACACACACACTTCACTTGACGACCAGACCTTGACCTTAACTGCAAATAATGCATGTAAAATCTTAATTTTTCACCCTAATCCTAATCTGTTCCTGATTCTAATCCAAATTTCAAAATAAAACTTGACACTAAAATGATCTTCTAACTTAACTGGGAGCTACAGAAAGTCTATTCAAGTGCAAGGCTAGATTAACAGAATAGGTTTAAGGACCTAGCGCCTTGGGCCTCCCCACCAGAGGGGGCCTCGGGTTGCCAATGTCAAGTGACTAAAATGAGTGGAAGTAGTCTACTTATACTAATTTCACTCTACTTCACCTATAATATCTTCCTACCCTCTCTTCTGGAGATGTTAGATAAATATTATGGTTGTTTAACATCTAAATAAAATGCTAGCTACCTTTAGGCAGAAGGTAGGAAAATATTATGGGTAAGAAAAAACTGCAGATATGGCTGTTAATTTTTTTCTACAGGTAGGAAAATATTATGGGTAGGAAAATACTTCAGAACAACAGCACCAGCACTTTGTGTTGATGAACATTCAACATAATGTTGAAAAAAAGGGACTTATGTCAGTTCACCTGCAGTGATTGGGACACGATATGAAGGGCCTCATCCTGGTAATTAGCCCCAGGTCCCCTGTACATGTGTAGTGTAAGGCTGAAATGTCCCCAAAAGTATAGCTACACACCCCCCACCCTCTCCCTCTCTCTCATACATGTTCCTAAAGACAGAACCGCCTACGTCCAAACACACGTGGTTCAAGTCTGTTTTAAGTTCAGACGCCCATGTGCTGGAAGGACGAGGAGGGAGGAGAGAGAGGGTAAGAGAAGGGAGGAGGAGGAGTGGTTCCCCAGGGATGAGGGAGAGTCCAGTCTTGAACCTGGATTGAGGATATTCAGATGAACGGTGTCGAGATCCGGTCCGACTGAGAAACTCAGAAACATCTCCAACAACAACAACTTCGGGACAACAAGTCAGTGGAAGACAAAAAAAAAACACGCGGGTTTGTGAACCACGCAGTTCGAACCCTCTCGACTTCTCTCGCCTTCTGGACTGAAGGCATGTCGTTGGGACACACGGAGGAGGCTGCCGCTCCTCGGTGTGTCCGCGCGTCAATGGAAACGCGGCGCGGTGTGCAGGCAGAGGAGAGAGCGCACCACCGCCGAGCGGGAGCAGGAGCACAGCAGGAGCGCACGGGAGAGGAGGTGGAGAGGGACTAGCTGAGGGGAGAACCGAACAGAAGTCAAAGCGCAGACATGAGTTTACCGAACAGCTGCATGTTCCCGGTCCCCTCGGTCCAGGATCGATACTTCAAGGCGAGGAACGGCAACGTCTGCGGCTCTCCGTGCGCCGTCAACCGGCCCATCGACATCGTGCAGAAGCGCAGGCGGTAGGACTGATGTGTTCTAGTCCAGATGTTGGACAACTGTCCGAGACGGAACCAGTCAACTTTGAGCTTATGTTAGAGTCGGCCTTAGGCTTGTGTTGGTTCATTGGTCCACTTTAATACAAAATAGAGCAGAAAATAATGTTCATCCACAGTGAGAGTGGTTGGAGTGGCAGGTTGGATTCCATGAGTAGAGACAGTAAAAGTACAAATATCTGCATAAAATACTGTAATACTAGTCATTACCATTGAATCACCCATTAGTGATCCATAGAATATGACTAAAACAAGGCCAATAACATCAGTCGGCTGCAATTATCGCATAGATATTAGCGTAAATATGTAATATCAGGAAGATTGTTTTCAGTTTTTTCTCCATTGATGAAAACACGAAAACACCATGCCTGGGTTTTGTCAGATTTGCTGCAATTGCACATATGGTCCTGAGACTTTTAACTCAGTTTTGGAGGCAACAGCTGCAGATATTGGAATAGTAAAAATAAGTAAATTAATATACTGTATTGGCAAATATTTATATGGGAAATCTTACTCATTTACACCAAACGTCTTAAATGTAAAAACCTAAACAGCCTCACACTCACTTCAGCCCCTACTTGACATTTCCTCCTCTTCGGCCCCATGTGTGAGTGTTTTTTTTAATCACACCTTTTAGTCACCAGTGTGCAGAAATAATTTACACTTTTCCCCCAATCCGATGATTTCATTCCCTTATTTTAACTGTCTGAATCACTGTAGAATCAGAACCCACTCCAGGTTTTCAGGAGCTTCACAAAATCAACATTTCTCATCACAGCTGAAGTTTTTAAGTGCAACAAGGTGTGATATTTTATGTTTATTCTGAAATATAATATATAAGTATTGGATCTCTTTAACACCAAAATTACAAAGGTATATATAAAGAAACTCAATCAAGGATCAGGAACATCAGGGGCAGTACAGTTCTGTGTTTTTTTTCCTTTAGGAAATGATGATTAATTAAATAAATTTGTTCAAATTTGCCCTTTAACTTTTTTCCTTTTTTAATTAATTTACTATTATGTCATAAAGTTGATCACATTTTGACATAGAAATCAGTTTTTCTTCACTTCTATGTTCTGTAATTTCCCACTTTTTGAACATTTCATTTACATGAAGCAAAAACCTGCAAAAACACTATTCCCTGGGATATCTTTCCTTTTTGTTCTGTCCAACAGTAGAATCCAAATCGTATTCTACGATCTTTTTCGTGCTCCCTGGTGAAATACGACCGGGATTCAGAGTCTGTCACTGGAGAAAGTCTGTTTTCTTTAAACATAATTGATCTGGACCAGTTTTTGAAGTGATAATCTTGGTTTTAAGAGGAAAGATAAAACAACCAGTATCAGAAAAATAACTTTGGTTTTGTGAGGTCTTAGACTTTTATCCACCATGATCTGATCGTCCACATTAGGAGTCACATTTGGCTCATGGCATAATTACAAAAAATGTGAGCCGTCTACGTTCGTTTCTTTTATCTTCTCTCGTCATTGGAGCTGACGGCAGCAGACCCAGGAACAGACTTGTTAAATGACTCACTTTGATTTTTTCTTCTTCTGTGTTTTATTCTTTTAATGGTGACTCAGTCTGACATTTTTGATCCCCAAGGAAGACATGAGTCAGTGCCTAAATCTTTGCGTGTTTGTGAGTATATTATCTAATGCTGTGACATCATTATCACTGTCTAATTTCTACCACTGAGAATCCAACCTGAAACGGCCTTCCCAGCCTCTCCTCCTCAGACACTGTAAACAATACCAGTCTATATCTTTTTTAATAGAGTGAAGCCAGTTCTTTGTACTGGGAACAATCGCTCTCACAAATGGACAAGTTCCCACAGATGTTTTTGTTGGAGCTGAGCATTGACATGCATTCATTTGTGAAGCCCAACCCAAGCTGCAGTAGTGAAGTGAAGGCCTGCACTCCAGGGCTTTTAAACTGTTGTTTCTTTTTATGATCGGGACGTCAACCCTCATAAATGAGGTTCTGTAAAGACTGAGGTTTCTGATAGTGGCCTTCACAGTATAGGAGTCGTGAAGATCCTATTAACAAGGACTCATTATGTAGGGAAACTTTGAAAAAGTCATCAGCCCGATGTGTCGAGAGGGCAGCTCAGTGCAGCCTCTTTAATGTCAAACCACCAGTAAAAAACCCTTCAGAGTTGAACTGCTAATGAACACAGAGGCAGTTTTGTTTACAGAACTGTTGGAGCAGCCAGACGTCGGTTAGAACAGACGCAAATGACAGCAGTGGAAAAGTGTGAGTGCGTGTCTTGATTGTCGTGATGGCACAATCTGCATTTTCCATTTAAATTGGTGGATTTACTCTTGGCTTCTCCGTGATAAAGAAATGAACTTTAACAACCATATTAGGGCAAATTGAAGGAGTTAAAACTGACTCCCTTAAACGTGTCTGCTTATGTCTCTTAGTATTATGATAGCGAACCAACTTTAGGTGCATTACTGCACCAGTACTGCAACATTGACCTTAAACTAGTATCATGGATTTTTTTTTAGATTAATAGAACTTTTATTAATCCCTCATGAGTATCCTTTCAGGAAATTCTGCATTTAACCCATCACAATGGTGAGCAGGGGGCAGCTAGTTGAGCCAGTGCCTGGGAAGTGTGGGGACGATACCATGTTCAGGGCACCTCAGTGGTATCTTGAGGGATTTTAACCCTTGCAGACCCAAGTCTGTTTACTTAATCACAAAGCCATCAACTGCCCCCCATTGTCAATTTTTTTCCCATTTCCGCTGCCTTCATTGATTGGTTTTACAATATCTGTGACACTGACCAATCAGAACCTAGAGGACACTGATGATACAGTTGTGCAGAACATTTCTGTTTTCTTCAATTTCTTCTTCATTCTAATGTCTGGTTCCATTAAAGGTGCACTTGTTTGGACAAATCTAATGCTGAAAACAAAAATATCTGTGAGATCTAGCCATCTTCCATGGTTTTTTCAATAGTAAACAAATTCACTTAAGTTACATCAATAAATCAATAGCTATGACATTGTCCTGCCAAACACTTTCCTGCTTATTGTGTTGCCTTGTGTTATGTTCCTTTCGTGGCACCAGGCACTAAAATAAAGAAGAAATCTTCGAAAAAAAACGACGACCTTATATTTTTTCCATGACTTTTGTGCAAAAACAATGTGTAGACAAATCAAAGATATTTAATAATGCTGCAAGCTGAACCTCGTCCCCATTCTGTCCAACCTCAGATCAACGTTGACATTTTTATTTGGAGTTGCTCTTTCATGAGTGTATTGTCTGCAAGCAAACCATCTCTGTTGTTGGTGAAAAGATCACACCTGACCTCAGGCGGTGCAGTTGCAGGTTGACCAGCCCTCTGGGCCCCGGGCTATGTCGGCACGGCGCAACACTGCGCGCTTTCTGCGAGGTCAAAGGTAGCTGCAGGCGACCAGCATGTTGCCACACAGTGTAAATGAAAAGTCCTGTTAGCTGCTACACTGATTGGCTGACGTGAAGCTCCTACACCTGGTTGAACTTTACTCACCTGCACAAACAGTTGGCAGCTCAGTTCTGTCACCGACCTCATGTGTTTCCCTTCTGATCTTCTCTCACTCGTGTTTACCTGTGGGTTGACTAATGGTCAGGTGGAGGAAATGGACTTTCATTGACTCCAGTGCAGCTACCACTGCTGGAGGCACAGCGTGATCTGAATAACAGTGCAGCCTCTGGTCTGACTTTCATAAGGAAAGTGTTTCCACATTTAGAGAGACTGACTAACTGCATGTAGGCTGGAGGTTAGGTTTGGGATTGGGTTACAACTTTACACCTCTCCAACAGTCAAGATACGTTCAGTCAGCGTTAACTCGAAGAAGTTCTTTTGTTTTACTTAGAGTTGGACTGATGATGTCAAAAGTTTAGGCATCCATGAAAAATCCTAGCAAACCGGAATGTTTTTCAGACTGCAATATAAGCATGTTGGGATTCTATTCAGCTTGGATTACATTTGGATGGAACAACATTGTAATGGGATTATACTCCGATGGAGTATTATTCTGCTAGTAGTATCTTCTGGTGGGATATCATTTTAGGTCACCAACACTTGAAACCTAGAGCCACTTCAAGGATACTCAGTAATAAGAAGAGCTACTTACCAAACAATGTTCTACTAAAAAGTTCTTGGTCATATAATAGTGACCACTCTTCTTCTGACCAGTATGATTGCACACCATTATAAGTGTAACCCCTTCAGTTTGTCTCTTTTGGGACATCTTTTTGTTTTTTGGAACCCACTCCGTGGGCACCTTAGGTAGACCATGGGGGCTACCAGGTGCCCCAGGTTGGTGACCCATGCTTTAGGCCAGGGGTCTTAAACCTGCAACCCGCGGAACCACAATTTGCGGCCCACACCTTGATGTGAAAATTGAATTTATATTAATATGTTCTCCACATTTTATGGTAAATCCTATAGTTCCCCAAACCCTGATCCACAGTCTCCTTCTGGTCCAGTGTGGTATTACACAGAATCTATGGGAAACTGATTTTTTTTGTTATATTTTTTCTTTTTTATTGAACACTGAAAGCTGACCCTTCGGAGGCCCTTCGTGAAATGATAGTGTGGGTGTTGGCCCTCAACTTATTTGAGTTTGAGACCCCTCCTTCAGCTGATACTGACGGACAGTTATACAATACACATCTTATCAATCTTATCACAGTTATGTATCATGTATACTGCTTATTACAAGATATCACTGTTGCGTTACTGAGCCCATTAGCAAATCACTGTAAAGCTGTTGCATCACTTGAGTAGGTCTAGCTTTTAGCTTTAAAGCAGAACAAAAACCTAATGAGAGTAGAGACAGTAGGCATGGTCAACCATGGACAGACAGACATGGACATCCCAGCCTACTAATGTGGTATAGGATGGGTGTGTCCCTGTCCACAAACATAAACACACCTGTGTGTGGTTAGTTCTCAACTACCAAAACAATGTAGTTTTATTGGCCAAGGGAGTGAACGTCCATCCATGTGTTTACACCCCCTTATCTGTTAGCGGGACTTGGTGGGACCGATCTTTATGTCAGCTACCCAAATCCCACAGCACCAGGTCAGACCCTTGGGAACCTTCTTCCAGTTCATACCAACCAGGGGTGGAGCTGTGTCTTAATTCCTGTGAATTTAAGCAGTGACTCATCCTTTCTCTAAAAGATTATGTGATTCGTTTGACTCAAGCTTTTAGGAACATCGGGAATTCTCCAGGGTTTCCTCTGTCCCTGAACTTTTCCGTCGTTCTGCTTTCATCCGCTAATGTGCGGTCTTCAACATTCAGAAGAGTTTGACCGGAGCTGTCAACACCTTCTCTGAAGGACTGTTTGCCGACACAGTACGGTGATCCTGACACTTCATACTCAGCTGTTTTCACATCAGTACAGTGTGTCAGCATTAAATGGTTCCAAGTAAAAAACATTTATACACACATCTTTGCTTTTGTAACAAGAGAATATCCTTCCTCTGGTCAGGCCAGTACTGATGTGACCAGAACTGTTGACACTCGCTCCCCCATCATTGCCAAATCCCAGTTAACGCCTTAACCCACTGAACCACAGGACGCCTCTGCTCTGTCCTCTGGAGTCACATTTTCTGTTCTCTTACTACAAACATGTCGCAACACAAACCCCGTTGCGTCCTCGAGGTCAGGCCGCTGGTTTGTGATCCGTATCTATGGTGCGTCTCATAGCATCCTTTTGCGTTGTAGTCTGTGATTTAGCTGGAAAAACAGAGCAGCAGTAAGCGGTGTTGGGCTTGGAGTAATTACAGGCCTGCCTGCTTTTCGATCAGCAATGGAGGGACTGCCATAAAACCACAACTGACGTCAGCAGACAGGCCCGACCATGACTGCGTGTTCTTGTGTCAAATATCACTGCTCAAGAATAGTGAATTGTTATCCTGACATCTGCATGACTCCCAAATGATGATGAGCATCGGGGCAGACGCAGGACGGACAAAGACGCTGTGTCTCAGAATATAATGTTGACGTAAACCACCGTATCATCATTCACACTTTGTTTCAAATGTCATTTTATATAAAATAACAAATATCTATGTAATGGAAGCAAAGTAGCAGCTCAAATCACCTTCCTCCAGCCTGACTCTTATCCCCCTATAGTCAGAACAAAAAACACACTCACATACAGAACAGGCCAAATGTTTGGATACTAACTTTCTCATTTATTGTGTTTCCTTTATTTCCATGATTATGTACTTTGTAAATTCTCAATAAAGAATTTACATCAAAAACTAAACGGGAAACTGGAATTACGTAAAAAAAATAATAAAATAAAATATAAGCACCATTTTGACAGCTCTGCAAACCCATGGAGTTTTCTCATTGAGCTTCAAGACTGAAGCTCAATCAAGAGAATGACTAGAGTGTGTGAAAAAGTAATCAGAGCAAATGGTGGCTTCTCTGAAGAGACAAGGACACAAGACAGATCGTCAGTTTTTTCATAAATGTTTAAGAACATCATTCCACATGTGTTCTTTCATAGTTTTGACTCCTTACATGAGAATTGACATTGTTAATAGTCATGAAAATATAGGAAAAACATTGAATGAGAAGGTGTGTCTAAACATTTTGGTCTGTACCGTATAAACTGTACTTCTAAGACTATTTGTCCCCTTTTTTCAGGGGTCGCCACAGCGAGTCAACTATTTCCATCTCCCCCTGTCCTCTGTATCTTCTACTCTAACGCCAACTACCTCCATGTCCTCCCTCACTGCATCCATCAATCTCCTCTTTGTCTCCTACCTGGTAGCTCCATCTCTAGGATCATTCTTCATCCAATGTATCCACTGCCCCTCCTCTGAACATGTCCAAAACATCTCAATCTGTCTTCTCTAGCTTTTTCTCCAAACCTTCCTGTCTGTGCTGTCCCTCCAATCACTTCATTCCTGATCCTGTCCATCCTTGTCTCTCCTAAAGAGATTCTCAGCATCTTTAGGTCCAATTTATATATTAAAATATATAATCTCACATCATTATGTTTTTCACACTGGCAGCATAAAATTTACCTGTGAAGTATTTTCAAATTGACAGCTGCCAGATGGCACTGTTGCTACATATAGTCACAATGTCCTTCTTTTCTTCTCTATTATGTCTCTTCTTCCTGGTGCAGCTTTTTTTGCAGAGCGACTTATATACTGGAAAATATGGTTTATAGTTTATGTAAAAAATATACATATAAGTACATAGATATCTTTGTAGCCAGGAAGTTAAAGCGATCTGAGCTGTTGGTATATTTCTTGGTTTTAGAACCACACAACTTGACCTTTTGTGAGGTTTGGGAGTCTTTGGAGTGTTGCGGTGGTCTTTTGATGAAGACAGCGGAATTATGTGACTTTTGCAAATGCTTATTTATGGAAATGTCATTGAATTGTGTTGTAGCCTGCCTGCTTGCCTTACAGCAGAGCATCCTGGGTCCCACGCGTGAAAATGTTAATTTCCCCTGAAGTCACTTAGGCTAAAAGCATTGTCTAATTGTAAATGTCAGTTTTTTGTGTAACAACACACATTTGATCTATTTTATCATAACCAGTCCACTTGTTTCCTGATGAGTTTCATTTCCAGGGCTCAAAGCAAACTAAGAGAAAAATAACGATCCCTTGCAACACCCCTGCCAAATTCCCCACTCCTTCAGTCCTGCTGCTCCCTGATCTGATTTGCTGCCTCTCGGTTGCCTTCTCCTAATTGGAGGAGGAAGTGGAACACTCACTTCTGCCCCACCGCTGGACTTAATCACTAAAAGGCGCCAATTAGTGGCATATAAATGTGATTACAGAACACTCGGTGTGGGTCTGTTGCTGAGCAAGGACCGTTGCGGTGTGTGTGTGTCCGTGTGTGTTGCTGAACCAGCCCGTCCAGTTGTGCATCAGCGTGGTGTGGAGTCGTTTGATTTTCAGGTCGATGCTGGAGCCAAATCCAGAGCTTCACTGCTGTGAACGTGTGTGTGGTTTTGGGCCGTTCTGGTGGTTCTGGCTCAGTGTGTTACAAGGTTCTAATGATATTAATGCTGATCAGGCTCAGTATTGATTTCCCTCCAGCTGGGCGGACAGAGTTAATCACTGCACTTTAGAATCAATACCAGTCCAGAAGGCAAATCAACCTCCGAGGAACCCTGATCTCCCAGGTTTAACCACTTCAAAACCAGTAACACAACCATGTTATAGCTGCTGCTGTCCTTGAAGATACCTGTCTGTCATTTTTTAAAAGTTGAGCTATGGTGTTTGGACTGAAAGGCAACTGACAATTACTGTATTTATTAGACTATACAGTAAGATGAATAGGTTTAGAAGATGCATTCATGTGACACAAATAAGTCAAACTTTATTCAGTCAGAAT
This sequence comes from Paraplagusia blochii, assembly GCA_016785265.1. Lineage (NCBI taxonomy): Eukaryota > Metazoa > Chordata > Actinopteri > Pleuronectiformes > Cynoglossidae > Paraplagusia > Paraplagusia blochii. The sequence goes on along the minus strand of JAFBJS010009985.1, from coordinate 41,899 downwards.
AACTCTGTACACTGTTGTAACAAATAAAATACAAAAGCCTACACTCACTTTCTCAGTTCCCTCCACTTCAACAAATCCATTGAATTCTTCATCTTCAGTGTTTAAGTTTTACCATTAAGTGATTTTGGTGTCAAGCGCGCTCAGCTTGGTCTCTTTATTATTTGTGTTTTTCTAGTTGTTGTAAATTAGTGATGATCCTGGTCTGAAGTTTGGAATATGTTTTGTAAGCATGTCCCTGAAACAGCGGCACTTTTGGGGTCCTTACACACTCCGTACTCCGAAGCGGACTTGGAACCGCAAAGCCCCGGGTCGAATCCCCCTGACCACACTCTGAGAGTCAAAACTCCAAACCTTCTATCTGTGTCTTGTAGTGTTACGTCCAACTGTCTCAGGTTCTCCAGTCCTGTGACTTTTATCTTCTTTGTTTTCACAGCAATCAGAATGGAGATCTGCTCTCGTGAAGCCAAAAGTCCTTCCTGTGCCTATAGGTCAAAGATTCAGATTGAAAAATAATAAACACAGCAGCTGGCTTGACTCGGTGCGACCTTCTCTTCCCCTTGGCTAAATTTAGAGGGACATGAGCTGTTCTGAGATCAGATGTTGATGTCAGATGGGGATCTTGCCGTTTGAACGGCGATCCGTGCACTGACTCAGGTCAGGTTAATGGAAACAGCGACTGTCCGCCTCTGTGTAGGCGTGACATTTACCTCCAGCGCTCTGTGTCAGACCCCATGTGCTATAGTAGAAGTGTGAGAAGTATGTAGTACAGGGGGGGTAGATCTGGATCTACCAGTAGATCTTTGAAGGAGTGCTGGTAGAGCCTTAGCAATAACATGAAAATCAATAGTAATATAAACTAGAGATATATTTCTGTTTCAAGATGCTAATCATTGGGCTAAAGTGGGGATCATAAAGGTATTAAGTCAAACAGTATAACATATATTACATGTTAATATATTGAATAAGATATATAATAAGATTTATATAGGTATGTATATTCTGAGTTTTCAATCTAGGTAGATCACTTCAGCCTGGTCATTTGAAAAGAAGTTCAAAAGAAAAAAAAAATGTGGGAACCCCTGATATAATGGAATTTGTGATAGTCATTGTTATTAAATGAATGATTATTAGTATTTAATAATATTAATTTTGACAGTGTGTCACAATTTGAACCTCCACACAAATTAATGTGATAAAACAAGGACAAGATTTTTGTTTTTCTTGAGAAGGTCTACACCACCAGTAGAGGTCAGTAGCTAACTGACCAATAGAGAACTGTTATTAAACGTTCCCGTCTCAAGATTTACACGTTAAGCAGTCCTATTGTGTCCACAGCTTACTGTGGAAAATGTGTATTTTTCAAATAGTTAAAAAATGTTATCTCTTCTTTTCCTTCCTTCTCCACGTCCATTTCCAACTGAAGATATCCCAGTACTCCTTGGCTGGTGAAGAAAGCAGTTGCAGATGAGAGTACGGATGTTCACCTCATATTCTGGAGGCAGCATCCTGTTATCAAAAAACTCAAGCTGGGCAGAGAATGTCTTGCTTTTGAACCAGAGGAAACTGGTATCATCCATATTTCACATCCTGCTCTTGAAGTCGCAACTGTTCCTCGGCCTGTGATCACATTTGTGGTTATTTTTTATTTTTTGTAAATTGTCTTTCTCAATATCTATAGGACAGGGTCTCTTGTTGTGGAATGGCATTGTAATATAAGTTAGGGTTGCAGGTTCAAACCTGCCAAATGACCCAGTGGAGACAATTCTGGTTCTCCCCACATTCCATATACATGACAAACATGAAAATGACCAGTGGTGCAGGACAGAACTTGTCAATGAGTCAGTGGGTTAAGATAGTTGAGTCAAGCTACTGTTCCGGTTGTCACAGGGTTCATTTCACTAACTGGACGTAACAGTTTGTCATGTTACAGCTGTGTCTGAGTCCAGTGTCATGTGTGGTGATGTTTTGACCATTTTGTAAAACAGTTCTGACGAAGTTTTATATCTTGTGGTCGTCATTTGTTCTACATATAACTTCACACACAATCCCATCTGGTCATAATGGAAACAAGTTGCTGTGACTCAACTGTGTAGTAAAACAGAAACTGGCATGAAGTATGGATGAGTAAGTATTGGAAATACTTGGCTGTAGCATCAGATGGTTTGTTCACTGGAGGTTTGTAAAGCACTAAAGTATTCAGGCCGGCTTTTACGTAAAAACCTTGGAGGATGAATCAGGAACTGTGAAGAAAATTTACTGGAAAAGAATGTATTTCTGTACAAATTCTCTGTGTATGTTTCAACTCATCTCTTAATGTAGGGTAGAATGGTCCTTGATCCAGGCCAATCTGCTTTATTGTTTCTTTAAAATATATATTTTTGAAAACATATTTAATAAGGTTTTTTTAAGCAAGCTGGTTTTATTTCAACAGCGGTTCAGTAGTAGAATTCTTGCTTGCCAGAAGGAAAAAATGACGTCATGAAAAATTGTTGAAAGAAAGTGACATCTTTTGAGAATAATACATCTGTCTTAGGACTTTTTGACCCTTCCAAGTACTCTTTGATTGGTTGTCAGTCGTGCTATTGCACTTCAAGTGACTCACTGGATCTGAAACTCCTGTATTACATGAAAGCGTGGTGCTCAACCACTGGGCCAGGGACCGGTACCGGTCCATGGGTGAATTGGTGCCGGGACGCAAAGAAATAATGTTTCCTATTGGTCCCATCTGTCTATTACTGATCCATACCCATATCAACAAAAGAACTGACCAATAGAATGGCTAGGATTCCATCATCAATAATGCAACTATATTTGATTAGGAAATATTTTCACTTGCACTTGAGAAATCCTTGTTGTGCCCTTGCACAGTTAATTAGGGTAGGAAGATTTTATAGGTAGGAAAATATTTCAGAACACTGGAAATTAAGTTTATTAAGGGGTATTTATCTGCCACAACTTAACGACCGCTCTGTGAAAAAAGTACTAGACATTTAACCGGTCCGTGACGCAAAAAAGGTTGGTGAAAACTGACATGAAGGACACAGACTCCTTGTGTCCAGTGGTCTCATTAGAAACCATTTGTGGTGCAGGGAAGAACAGGAAGTCCTGAAAGTGAAGGTATGTGTTGAAAAAAAAAAACTTTAATTTCCTCCTCTGGTGTGGAAACTGTAGAAACAGTGATTGTCTGGAGTTTTAAGATCTAAAAGAAAACAGATCGTCTGTACTTGCCCTCAGAATTCTCACATCTGCTTCTGAATAAACTCATCTCCGGCTTGTTTTGCAGCCGAGTTCTTTTCTCTACACGGTACACGACTGTAGGAACAGTCACGGTGACAGCTATTTAGGAAGTGACAAAGGTTGAGTTGCCCTCAACCTGTGTCTGCAGTCATTGACTGCAGAATGTTTTTGGCAGGATCCTGTTTACTCTCACAATGACAAGAGAAAAGAAAAAAAAAAAGGAAAGAAAAAAAGGGAGGAGTGAGGCAGGAGAGGATTGTTTCTCTGTTGCTGCTCTCAGATCAAATGTACAATAGTCGTGAGGTGCAAAGCAAACAAACCTTCCCTCTCAGAATTCTCCTTTTGGCGCACACTCTTAAACAAACATGCAGCTACAATGACAGCGACTCTCTAACACTCTCTCTTCCTCTGCAACTGCATTGTGAGCATTTCGCTCTCTGACTGCACAGAAATCAGTTGAAACAAAAGGTAACATATCTGTCTTTTCATCAGTCGCTGTCTCTCCTCCCTCTCCTCCTCCTCCACACCTCTCGCCTCCTTCCTGGTGTGATGTATGGGGCCCCCTCACCAATTCCCACGCTACAAGGAAGAAAACAAGAGTGTGGGTGCATGTGAGTGTGTGTGGTTTGACCAGTGAACCCGGTCCTGTGTCACTCTCATCTGTCAGAACATCTGGCCTTGATGGTTGTTTTTTGTACCACACTCACATGCATAACAAAAAGTTCTTTAAATCCCTGGGCTCTGTGTCTCCCATGTGTTCACAAACACACACACACACACACACACACACGTACACATGCATGAACAACAGCTGGACTTGGTTTGACTGGCTGTTTTCCAGCCTGAGGTTTTTTTTTTCGCCGCGTTCTTGCTCCCAGTAGCGTTATAATCAAATGTGATAAAGTCTTATAGACAGGAGATAGATCGTGACATGGTCGGCGATTGCTCAGTGCCGTCTCATCATCACAGATTAGATGTTTAGCTCACATCAAGGCTTCAACTTTTTTCAGGACCTGCTCGTTTTCAGTTCCTACGACCCGCTTCGTGCTCATCCCTCAGGCTTCTGTACCCGATCCCTCTGACTAAGTAATGATGTAATGGAATCTTTCTTAATCACCACGTTCAAATCCCAGTTTTCTGTATTTGTTTTTCCCCCCTTTTCACCGGATTCCTCATCTTTAGCTGGTTATGAGGCACAAACTAAACATCCTGTGAACAAAAGCAGAGGTTAGGATGTGGGCGTCCAGGGACGCGTGAGAGAAAAGCATTTAAAGTGAGAAGAGGGAGCCGTCATTTGCGTCAGAGAGACGGAGAACAATGCTGGAGGCAGGACATGGACCAAGGTCAGCATGTTATTATGTTGAAACCTAGCAAGATGTCAGTCTGTCTGTCTGCGCTATCGGGATTAGAGCCTTATCTGAAGTATCAGAAGACATTAGAGCTCCCATCGAACTGGTTAAGTGGGTGGCACAGTCTAATCTCTGGACTAAGAATGTCATGTTGACATAACAATTCTAAAGTTATTACACACTTTCTAAGATCTACATGATGTTAAAACACTTTTTATTGTCAAAGCAAAAGTATGATTTCCACCAATTGTCCCATTCTGTGGTATATTAAGTTTTTGTCATGATCCTACAATAAAATGTCATTGAAACTGAAGGTTTTTCTACCTATTCTACTCACCAGCAGAAAATATTAATCCACCACATGTAGATTTATCACAGAGTTTGCTCTGAACAAGAGGCATACGTCATAAACAACCATGTAAAAGTCTTTCCTCTTTGAAACTAAATAAAGAAACTGTTGTAGTACAAAGTTTTCATAGTTCACTGATGCAGAAAAACTCTATTGTACAAGTAAAGCTACAATATTTACAACACAGGCACATATTTCTGCCTGGTTAAAATACTGCTAAATAAATAAAATTGTTTTGTAACTACCCTAGATTTTTTTTTCATACATCTCTTAGAAAAATGGTGTCAGAATCGAATACTGCACACGCTGCAGTACCACACATTCCTCGGTAGTGGGAGCTGTTGCACTGTCAGAATTCTCGGTGTTTTTTTTTTCCCCTCAGTCTCCTTCATAAAAATGAGAAGTGATGAATAAGAGGCTCTAATGAGAAGCTGATTCTTACTGATTGAGGTTTCTTTTTTTTAATGAATGACCGTCAATGGTGACGGTTTATTTTATCTCCTGGATTTCCATGTAGATCCCAGGTCACTTATTGTCGGCAACTTTCTTTCTGCAGAAGCTTCATCTGAACAAGAAACCAGACTTTTTCCAGAATTTTAACTGTTTAAAGCTTTATATTTACAATTCATCATTTTCTAAACTGGAATTCAGGGATTACAGAGATTCAAAAGATCATTTTCAGATCTTTTCCTTTGTTCACTTGGCAATCAAACTGTTTAACTCTTAACACACACTAAGGTCATAGAATATGCTATAGTATAAGGTGGTGTAAATCGAGATTATAATAGTATAATAAAATATAGTAGCTATATGAATCAAGATTGTGGTATATATGTATATATATATGTATATATGTGTATATATGAATGTATGTATATATGTATATATATATATACACATACATGTATATATGTATATATGTATGTATGTATATATATATATATACACACACATATGTATATATGTATGTACATATATATATATGTACTCTACTACACACTACTAGCATTAACCTACCTACTTATATGTGTATGTTTACCACTAACCTTACCTACTAACATCCACTGTTTACTGTTCTAGTTGTACATAACTCAACTCCATCCATATTGTTCCTATTGTATTGATCTTTTCTGTACTTATTTTAACTGTTATAAGTTGCTGTTCTGCTGCTGGAACCGTAATTTCCCGAAGGATAATCCTGAGGGATTAATAAAGATCTAAAGATAGAAATTTCCATCCAAATATCTACACCTACTGCTGTGAACCAGGCATGGGTCACGAGGCAAACCGTTTGACTCCTGGGCCACGTTTTGATCTCGAAATTGGACACAAGGACCGAGTTAGGAGCTAATCTACTAACACTACCAACATTAACCTTCCTACGTATCTATGTAAACTACTAACATTCTTATTTACTAACATCCACTGTTCACTGCTCTGGATCTACATACCTTAACCCCACCCATATTGTTCCTATTGTATTGATCTTTTCTGTACTTATTTTAACTGTTGTAAGTTGCTGTTCTGCTGTTGGAACCGTAATTTCCGAAGGATAATCCTGAGGGATTAATAAAGATCTAAAGATAGAAAGATGAATCAAGCATTGAGACATATATGTATATATTGCCAAAAACATCTTTCTTTCTTCTAAGCTGTGTTACCTTCACATGTTTTCTTACAATAACATTTGAGGTCATATCTGAACCCAGAGGGGAGTCAGGTGGAACCAGTGCCAACAGAAATCACCTGTTTATGTCCAATCTTGAAGCAGGTCATGCACTGATGTCAAACCGTCCTCCAGCAGCACTACTGACCGTCTGTGCAGCTCTGACGGAGTAGACGCGTCAAAAATATGAAATGGAGAACAGGATCTGCATTCCTGCCTGGACCTTTTAGCCATCAATCTCCAAAATAATTTAAATAATATATGCACCGTATATGTATTCATGAGGAGAGGAGAACTGATCCACAGCCCGCCTGAGGGAACGAGGGTGGGGGCATCTACGTCAGCTCTGTCATAAGTCTCCTGGTTCCCCTCTTTACTGGCAGAGGAGTCTATTTTTAGTGTCTGACGTCGATGATCTCCTCTGATGGAGCCTCGTCACGGCCGACTTCACTGAGGCGGGAGGGTGGAGTGTAAAAATGGGGTTTGGTGAGGTGTGGTGAGACGGGGAGATTGAGGGTCATTGCTGAGGTAAGCCCAGCCTCCCTCCGTCTCCCATGTTCCCTCTCTCTTGCCCTTGCCCTCTCCCTCTCTCTGCAACGTCACACCAATCAGGTGTGTGATGGGACTCGCATCACTGCTGCTGGGTGCAGATCCTCTCTATGACTTCCCCTACTCCTCCTCCTCCTCCTCCTCCTTCTCTACAGTTCCCTCTCACTGGCTGTGAATTAGGTCTGTTTCATTCAGCATCGATTGCATAACAGCCATCTTTCATTTATCAGCCAGTGCTATTGCTGGAGAGACGAGAGACGAGCTGAGCTAAAAATAGACCCAGAGGCGACCTGCTCTGCAGCCTCTGGTTTCTGTTGTTGATGTTGGAGGAGTGGGTGGAGTGAACTTGACCTTGAATTATACCTCCTATTCATGTAAATCCATTCATAAAATAAAAGGGATCATTTTGGATTTCAGGAGAGTTTTAATGGGACTTTCCCATGACCATTGACCCTTTACTGCTGCCCATCTTTGTTGTCTTTTATTGCATTATACATAGTTGTTTTCACTGTGTCTGTCTGTCTGTTTATCAATCTGTCTGTCTTTCTGTTTGTCTTTTTATTTATTGGTTTTTGTCTTTCTACCTGTCTGTCTGTCTGTTTGTCTGGCTGGTTGTCTTTCTGTTTGTCTGTCTTTCTACCTGTCTGTCTGTCTGTGTATCTATCTGGTTGTCTGTCTGTTGATCTGTCTGACTGACTGTCTGTCTGTCTATATTTCTATCATACATCTAAATAAAAGGGTGATGGTTACCACTGATGTCCTCTGAGCATGACACCGTCCCCACTCTCTGCTCCTTGTGATGGGTTAAATGCTGAGGTTACATTTTGTTGTGTGTATCACAATGTCACAATGACAAGGTGTTTTCATTCCACGACTGTCGCCCAAATCACATCACACCACAGAGCCCTTCTGTGGGTGGTGAGTCCTCTGGAGGTCATGTGGCTACTTGAACGTGGACCGCAGTCTGCTTCTCTAACCACCACTGTCACACATCAGAATCATTGAATTTTCAAAATAAAACATATTTTAGACTTTTGTTATTATAATAAATGGTGTTAGTGACAGTGTTTTTAAATATTGGTAGTACATCTTAAAGGACGTAGAAAAATGATAAGTACAAAAGGTCTGGTACCAAGTTGTCTACTGGTACCAGTCTGCAAACCTGGCTGCTGGTGCACTTGAACCTAAAACCTTGCAGAGTTGAGATTCCTTTTTGGAAAGAAACCCTCACTGTGCTTGGAGTTGGCTGCAATGGTGGAGCAGTGAGCAGCAGGTAGATCCAGGAGGGAGGCAGGGAGGGAGGGAGGCAGAGAGGGAGGAAGAGGTTTAGGCGAAGTGTGTCAGCTGATGTAACACACGTGAAGTCACTGCTGTCGTCATGAAGAGACAATGAAGCCGGGGAATATGGTTGATCACTGTGGGTTTACAGGTGTTTTCATTCCACGACTGTCGCCCAAATCACATCACACCACAGAGCCCTTCTGTGGGTGGTGAGTCCTCTGGAGGTCATGTGGCTACTTGAACGTGGACCGCAGTCTGCTTCTCTAACCACCACTGTCACACATCAGAATCATTGAATTTTCAAAATAAAACATATTTTAGACTTTTGTTATTATAATAAATGGTGTTAGTGACAGTGTTTTTAAATATTGGTAGTACATCTTAAAGGACGTAGAAAAATGATAAGTACAAAAGGTCTGGTACCAAGTTGTCTACTGGTACCAGTCTGCAAACCTGGCTGCTGGTGCACTTGAACCTAAAACCTTGCAGAGTTGAGATTCCTTTTTGGAAAGAAACCCTCACTGTGCTTGGAGTTGGCTGCAATGGTGGAGCAGTGAGCAGCAGGTAGATCCAGGAGGGAGGCAGGGAGGGAGGGTGGGAGAGGTTTAGGCGAAGTGTGTCAGCTGATGTAACACACGTGAAGTCACTGCTGTCGTCATGAAGAGACAATGAAGCCGGGGAATATGGTTGATCACTGTGGGTTTACAAGGGCAGGTGTTTACAAAGAGTTGAGGCTTTTAAAATATACTTTTTTTTTCAGGGATGTGGGGATTGAGGGAGGCAGGGAGGGAGTGAGGAGAGATGTGACTCACACAGTGAATCTTTGTAACTTCCCAGCAAAGGTCTCCCTTTATTAATGTCCCTGTGACGAACACAAAACACGTTTAGGTTTTGGAAATTTTCCACTAGATATGACAGAGAGATCTTTGAATAGAAATGTAATCCAGGAAACGGCGGTGATTCCCAACCACTGGTCTGTGGCTCACTAGTGGACTATGAGAGATGATGAGGTGGACCGCACTAAATGATCCAGTATCAATATATTGGTCCCAAAGCTAGTATTTATTTTTGCAAATATTTATTATTTGTTTGTCAATTGTATGCACAGCAATAAAGTTGTATTCAACTAGGGGGCAGCAGATTGTCATCAATTAATCTTTGCTTATTCGTCACTGAGGCAGGTTGATATTGACACTAAATAAAGATAATCAGAGCTGTTGAAGATCTCTATGAGAATCTTTCTTCAATTCCTGCCAGTATGTCAGAGTTGTGTTCAGCTTAAGGAGTATTTTTAGTAAATATGTATGTATATATATATTTCGCAATATTATGTTTAGGTGCAGAAGGTTAAGAATATAACTCCTTAGTTCGAATGCTGTGATTTCTTTATCCTACGGATGGAGAAACAGTAACTAATGCATTTGTCTTTGTGTTTTTCTGCAGTTTTGACGTGGAGAATGGTCTCTCTGTGGGTCGCAGTCCACTGGACTGCCAGACCAGTCCTGGTTCTGGTCTGGTCCTTCAGGCCAACTACCCTCACAGCCAGCGCCGGGAGTCCTTTCTCTACCGCTCTGACTCGGACTTTGACCTTTCTCCCAAAACCATGTCCCGCAATTCATCTACTGCAAGTGACTTGTGAGTATATCTGGGCTGGTTGGGTTATGTTTACTATTGTAAAATCCTGGTTACTTCATAGTCAAGAACAACTGTAGATATCTCCACTTTCTATGACAAAATAAATGAGGTTTCAATTAGGACTCATTGATGTAAACAGCCTCCCTTAAACAAAAAAAAACAACTTTTAGACCAGTTTTCCCCAACCTTTTTGCGCCACAGACCAGTTAAATGTCTCGTACTATTTTCATGAACCACTCGTTAAGTTGTGGCAGATAAAAACCCCTCAATAAAATTAATTTTCCGGTGTTCTGAAATATTTTTCCAACCTATAAATTCTTCCTACCAGAATTAACTGTGCATGGGCACAACAAGGATTTCACACAGCCTATAATTTTCTGCTACCAGACCGGTATAAAAAGTTAGAATCTTGTATCAATGACTCTGCGTCATTTTGAGTTTATTGTTGTTGTCTTCACTAAGAAAATATTTCCTAATCAAATATAGTTGCATTATTGATGATGGAATCCTAGCCATTCT
>JAFBJS010009985.1:0-31294 GCA_016785265.1 Paraplagusia blochii | reverse complement strand
AATAGACAGATGGGGCTAAAAGAAAACATTATTTCTCTGCGGCCCGGCACCAATTCACCCATGGACCAGTACTGGTCCCCGGCCCAGTGGTTGGGGACCACTGCTTTAGAGGACAGACTTTGTATTTTCTGTGCAGTTTCCAGCCTCTTTTGAAACCAGGGTGTTAATGTGGCCTCTCCAAACCATCAATAGCTTTTTCACCTTTCTTTTGAAGGGAGGATGGATTGAAGAACTGTGAAGTCAGTTGGCCTCCTCGGTGAGATACAGTGTGAAGGTTGCTGTGACTTTCTCTCTGCCTCTGCCTTTGGTTTGGAGCTACTTTTTCTTAAGATTACGCCTAAGTTTTTGCTTAAATTCCAAAAATAAAAATCAACAAAAAAATCTAATTTCTAAGATGTCAAACAATCCTTTGACATGAGTCCATTGAAGGACAATTACTAAAAACTCAAGGAAAAGTGATGTTGAAAGTTCTGCTGAACAGAGGTGCAGATTGTTGATTCTCAGCTGGCAGCATGGATTTTGTTTTATGACCAGATGGTAATAATCTACATGTTCCGTCACTGTCCCAACACGACATGCAGATTATATCCAGACCATCAACTAATGCATGAATGTTCACCACCTGAGTGGTGGAATTTAAAGGGGGGCTGATATTCAAGTTTGACTTTGTCAGGTTGTTGGTGCAAATAAAGAACCATTTCACATATTTCTAAATCTGGAATTTTTTTTTTTTTTACGCCCTCCTTTGAATGTTTACAGTGGTCTGATGGTTGGAATGACGTACAATATGGTTGGAATGAACTATATTGTTGCACTATTTCAATGAACAGGAAGCTCAGTCTAAACTTAACTGTATGTTTATTTGTTAATGTCAGAGTTTGGTTCTGCCCATCTGTCTACTTCACTTCTTCAGACCAAGCAGTGACCAGAATAATTCCTCATACAGGCTAGGAATAGGTAGAAGACAGGAGACAGAGCTGGAGGTGGAGGAGTTAAAGATGCTGAGATTCTCTTTAGGAGAGACAAGGATGGACAGGATCAGACATGAGGTGATTAGAGGGACAACACAGACAGGAAGGTTTGGAGAAAAAGATGGAGAAGACAGATTGAGATTGTTTGGACATGTTCAAAGGAGGGACAGTGGATACATTGGTAGAAGAATGATCCTAGAGATGGAGCTACCAGGTAGGAGACAAGGAGGAGATTGATTGGGGACATGGAGGTAGTTGGAGTCAGAGTAGACGATACAGAGGACAGGGGGAGATGGAAATTGTTGACTCGCTGTAACCACCCCTGAAAAAAGGGACAAGTTGAAAGGAAAAGAAGAAGAAGACAGACCATGACACAGCTCTGACAGTAGAGGCTGAATTATGGCAAACAGTTTCTTCCTGTGTTTGTGGAGTTCCTGGATTTGGGTTGGAAATATTTCTTTTATAAAATCTTTAATTTTGTGTCTGGTTTTGGTTTTGCAGACATGGAGAAGACATGATTGTGACACCATTTGCACAGGTGAGTGGCATTTTCCCAATAAGCAACAGTGTAATATATTATTAAAAACGTATAGAATCATCAATAAAAAGTGTTTTTTTTTTTTTAAGGTTCTGGCAAGTTTACGAACCGTGCGAAGTAACTTTGCAGTTCTGACACATCTACAAGATCGTGTGGGCAACAAGTAAGAGAAAAAAACCAGAGCTGATGAAAAACTGCCAATGTTCCTGGTAAAATCCTTACACTTTAACTTTGTTCTTCTGCAGACGGCCTTCTGGGAGCAACCAGGCGTCCTTGTGTAAGCCATGTCTGGCAGGTCAGTGTCAATGTGTGCTGTAAAAGTAAAAAAAAGGCATTAAGGCCAATACACAGGATTGAAGTCTGCTTTGAAATGTTAATTTGATTTTAATCTGTGCCTTTTTAGAGGAGCCTTACCAGAAGTTGGCGATGGAGACACTGGAAGAGTTGGACTGGTGTTTGGACCAGTTGGAGACGCTGCAGACAAGAAATTCTGTCAGTGAGATGGCATCCAATAAGGTGAGGTCAATACAGACTTTAGGAAGTGAAACAGGTCTGTGAAACCAGCAGTTGGTGGTGAACGATTCGGTCGGATCACGGCACTAGTTGAAGAATCCAGGTCACAGCAAGTTGAAAAAGGTTTCTTCTCCAGCACCAAAAATTTAGAGGAGGTCCTAGCGAAGAAAAGAACAAAACCGTTGGATGGTCGATTTGTTTATTAACAAAAGGGACCATAAAACACAAAGACCGTCCAAACAGTAGATGTAGATAAAAAAACTGGAGAAAGCAAATACGAAGAATACAACAACGTCAAAGGATCTCGTTCGTGATTTTCAGATGAAACTTTCGGAATTTGGTATCAAAACTTACTATTTTATACCTGTGCCGGGGGAGTGGTTTCTCAACATCCCATGTGGAATCCAATGGGAAAAAGGAGGTTGGGTCTTTAGTGACCAATCACATTATTGGTATTGTCTGTGCATGTGTCTATGGTTGCCACCACTGTGTACTACGGTCTAGCAACGAGTTGCCTCGGGAAGGAAGAGACTTAGAAAGGCTAAAGGCCTTTGATATGTTTAACCAGGGGCCATAGGTGTGGGACAAGGACAAAGTCTTTTGGCAACACTGACATATACAACATAAGGTCCAGGAAGGGGACTTCCAGAGAGGGTCTTAGAAGTGTTTGTGTTTTGCCAAATGTGGGCTAACTAATGTGAAATACACAGTGAAAAACCACTGAAATCTAACAGTGGATTTGAACCTGAAACCCTTCCCGATCAGGTTTCTTAACCACTAGGCCACCGCTGCCCATAGCATCATAGGCTGTTATTAGTTTGGAATTGGTTCCTGCTCCAAATGTCTGAAGAGGTGACTCATAAACACTTGCACATGTAGCTCTAAAGGTCTGCAGCTTATTTTTTTTTTTAGATTAGTTTATTGCCATTGTCAGTATTATTTCAGACCATCTTTAGTATCTTGTTGCTGAATAACATTTGGTAACATTTTTCAGTCGGTACAAAATGATCTTTTAAAGTCACTAATTCTTTACTTCTGATCACATTTTGGATCTGCATCCGTCCATCGGACTTGATGGATGGACTCATGCTTCTCAAGAGACACAGTGTTCTTCCCAGGAATGCTGTGTTGGCTCTGATGTCTCAGCACCAACGCAATTATAGTCCATCATGTCCGTATTTGTTGCTCAGCCATTGGTTAAATGAGCAATCACAGGCCTTCAGTGCAAATATTCTTCTTCTCTGATTTTCTTTTCTTGGCAGCTACGCTGTCTATGTCAACAACTGTCCTTGTCCGTCATCTGGATGGTATAAATGTTTCAACGACAGACCATGTTAGAGTGTGATTAACACACATGTCGAGACAAAATGGGAAAAATCAGCATCACGAGGCTTTGTCAAAATCCGAACAAATACAAAAATACCAGCAGGACAGACATTAATTGTGTATACAGTATGTAAAAGGCCAAAGAGGAGATGGATGGATGCAGTGAGAGAGGAGGTGGAGTTAGGAGTTGAGGACACAGAGGACAGGGGGGATGGAAATAGTTGACTCGCTGTGGCAACCCCTGAAAAAGGGACAAAGTGAAAGGAGAAGAAGAAAAGAAGACAGTACGTAAAAAATACAGTAAATTTAACGAGGATATTATTAAATATATATCAAAGTTATGACAAGAGTGGTTGATTGTTAGAGCAGGGCATGAAATAACAGAAAATAGAAATAGTAAAATAATAATAAAGGCAAAAATGCCAGTAAAAGCTTTTAACCTCGTGTTATAGAAGCAGAAAAAGCCTGAACATCAGAGTTATAACAATTAGGAATTGATTTTTTTTTTTCTTTTTTTGGGGGGGGAGTCGCTTTCGTCAATCTTGTTTTTTAAACAAACAAAAAGTTGAGTTTAGTTTCGTTGAGTTTCTGCTACTGTCTAGGCCTGAAGGGTAAAGTCTCAGATAAAGATTCACAAAAATAACCAGAAAAAGACTTTTAAGGTAAAGTGGTCACTAATTACATATTATCAGTGGTGGCCTAGTGGTTAAGGAAGAGAACCTGGGTCTACAAGGCTTCAGGTCTGAATCCACCAGCTGCCATCGAGGTGGGATCACAGTCAGGTACAGTGTGATTTGGGTGGCAGTCGTGGAGGATGAAGATGGATGAATTACAATATTATTGATCAAAACTTAAGCTCCTTATTCTATTGGCTGAAGAAAGAAATCAGATCGAGAAGTTTGTAGGAAAATGTCTGCAGATGTTGTAAATTGACTAAGAATTCCAAAAGACAATGATGTCCAAGAGCTCAGTGTGTTTCCCTCTCTGACCATTTTCTGGCCTGATGTTGTAAGAATTGCTCAGCATCTTCCTCACACTTCACATCGTCCTTTTCCACTGCACCGTCTGCCTGCTACACACAAACCTCCTCTATCTCACTCTCAGCCAATCACAGTAGTCTCCTCCACCCAGCCCCTGTAGTCAGACCAATCCGATTGGGCAGAGAGGGAGCAACAGCGTCTGTGTCAGAGGATTGGTGGGAGGGCAGAAGGACGGGGGTCCTCACAGCCTCTCCCTCCCTGTTTCTCTCTCCCTGTTCCTCATTGACAGAGTGTGACAGTAGTGGGATGAACAACTGCAGAATCACCCTTTTCTTTCCCCATTGCCGGACTAGATTCTCAGCTTTACCCTGACCCGTCCCCTCCCTCTGACCGTCCCACCCCTGGAACCCCCTGGGAACAGCACATGGGACTCTTGGAACTTCATTTTAAAGTGGTCTTCCTTCTGTTTCGGGAAGAGCAGAAACCTGGGCTGCGGAAGCGAGGAGATCGTTGTCTTTCACTGATCCTGGGAAATTTGTCTGCTTGATGTTGTTGGATTTCACCGACTCCTAGCATCAACATGTGGATTGTACCATGTTTACGTTGTTGTTCTGGGTTTGTCTCTGCCGGAGACTCAGACAGGTGAGCCACATGCAGTGTGCAGTGCTGGTTGTTTGCTCTGGGTAATATACAATCCCTGGGATCCTGTGTTTGCAACCCAGTACTGAGTGTCATTGAGAAAAATGGTGAATGGCAGAAATGCAGGTGATGTAAAAGGACAATTTCAGGAGCTGAGGCCGTGGTAATAATGTATTTAAGTCGGGACGATTTTGCAATCAATGCAATGATGTTGGTTAAATATGTTTGTCATCAGGCAAAGGGTCAAGTTTATTACTTATAAGTTTGTGTGTTTGTTGCCTCTTGCAGCATCACCCTGTCCCCCAGATTCTCCCCCTCCCTCCCTCAGACACAACATACCAAGGCTGTTACATAATCAATGTAGAAGCTGCCACTGTGATAAAAGTCAAATGCCAAACACTGACCACTTTTGTGTTTTTCTGGGGTTTTTTTTCTCCATGTTCACACACTGTATGTTGAACTGCATTTTCCGTTCAGGGTGAATTTCTCAGAGCAGAGACCTTAGACCTGGATGACTTTTATTTTAGTAAAAAAGCAAAAACCAATAAGTTTTTTGCTTCATGAAACTTTAACATCAAAGTACTTTTGTCTGTAGAACAAAGCATAGAGGCCGGTCTGGATTTTAAAAGTTTCTAAAATTGTAAACCATCATAAATGGTACCTGTAGAGCAACATATTTTGAAGCTTATGATGTCAAAAAAATATAAAATATTGTTTTTTCAGGATTATACAGTTTAAAGATTACCAACAAATTTAATTTAAATAATCCACATCACCGTGGTGACGCACAGTGAAAAGTAAAAAGCTGATGAATTTACAGTAAAACATCTTGTATTCACACCATCATGTAATAATCTTCATATACGCTGCAGAAAACGCAGCACATTCAACCACTATGTAGATGATATGACTCTTTACTACATCATGGATTATTTTCCCGTTGGTCCTAATTCTTCTAACCCACCTTTGGTTTGTCTGTGTTTGTCCACACAGTTTAAGAGGATGCTGAACCGTGAGCTGACGCAGCTGTCAGAGACGAGCCGCTCAGGGAACCAAGTGTCAGAATTCATCGCCAACACCTTTTTAGGTGAGTTTCAACACAACAACGCAATAATCAACACTCCTCACATTTAAAAAATGTGTGGTCTGGACATGGCAGTCAGAGAGTGTGACGGGGACAGGGGGTCTCTGCTCATTCACTTCTGCTGAAATTACTGTAGATGACGTACACAGAATCCTTGAGCACGAGGAGAGGTTAGAGCCTCCTACTGTTAGTGTCTGATATTACTGTTCTAGTGATTTTGGGTCACGATTACGACAGTACACAGACAGATGTTGATCCACTGCTAAAAATGTGTTTTGGTTTCCTTTCAGTCACTTTAAACTGAACAGACATTCTTTAAAAAAGGTCTGCTTAATGTACTTTAAAGATCAGGTTTTGGATTCTTCTTCTCCTTCTTGTCCTTTCTGCTTGTTCCTTTTCTCAGGGATTGCCACAGCGAGTCAATAATTTCCTTCTTACCCTGTCCTCTTTATCTTCAACTTCAACTACCTACATGTCCTCTCTCACTGCATCCATCAATCTCCTCTTTGTCTCCTACCTGGTAGCTCCATCTCTAGGATCATTCTTCTACCAATGTATCCTCTGTCCCTCCTCTGAACATGTCCAAACCATCTCAATCTGGCTTCTAGCTTTTTCTCCAAACCTTCCTGTCTGTGTTGTCCCTCTAATCACCTCATTCCTGATCCTGTCCATCCTTGTCTCTCCTAAAGAGAACCTCAGCATCACTCCTCCACCTCCAGCTCTGTCTCCTGTCTTCTGCTTATTCCTAGTGTCTTTAAACCATACATCATGGCAGGTTTTGGATTCTGAAATCCATAAACAATGATGTTCAGGTTGTCAATAAAACAACAGAAATTCATCAAAAACCCATTTCTTTATCTGAAGATTGAGCTGAATATGTTTCCCTATAAACAACGGGAGAGCAGAGAAGACTGTTGGACAGGATTGATGGAGAGGATGATGATTTGTCTTCCTCTTAAAGAGACAGAGGTGCAGAGTCAGACAGCATTCCCGGACACAGTGCGTGGTGTTGTCGTAGCAACAGGGTGCAATATTATTAGACAGCGTGTTGCATCAATCGGAGGTTCAGTCTTTAGCAGCCCTGCTAGGAGCATGGAGGTCCGGCCGGATGACGATGGAGACGTTAGTTGGAATATGGTTTTATACGAGCCACTCGACGTGGAGCTCGGTCACATTTGGAAATGAACTCCGTGATTTTGGGTGTGAGGAAGAGGAGGCACTGTGAGAGAGGTGAGAGAGACCCCACAGCAACTGGTGTGACATTGTCACTCAGGTCGCTCTGCCTTTTTTTGTTTTTTGATGGCTGCTGAGAGCTGGATGATATTCTGGAATATTCCCGTACTGGATTAAAAGCCCCTGGGATGACGCCTGGATGCCGGCTGAAGCTTTCTGTGTCTGCAGTGTTAAATCAGGAGTAGCGTTTTCTTGGATTGTACAAAATTCTGATGAGTCACTTTCTACACAACCATCGTGTCAGCAGGTTGAGCATGACTGAGTCAAAGCTGGTTTTGGTAAAAGGATTAACATGGATTTAATCATTTAAAACCTCATTATTGAGTCAAAGACATTTTTAAGTTTATACTTTTTGCCTTTCACTTTTATCCCTAAGAAATACAAATATTTACTGTGCTTTAATTTCACTCTGTTTTTATTTTTTCTTTGTTTTTAATGCATTTACACTTGGACAAAGAGTTAAATGGGAAATAACTTTATTGCTAAATGTTATGTTATGTTGAAAAATTAGTTGTTTTATTGACTTGTACTCATGAAAAGTCTGAAAACAGTCGAGAGGCATCAGTAAAACAAACTGTATTAAAAATACTATGAGGAAAATACATACAGGAGCAGAGGAGAATGGTATTGGTCTGATGGGTTGGTGACTCCGTAGGAGAATAAGAATAAAAGAACGAGAATAAAAGCAGGATATGAGTAACATTTAAATTTTTGAAGGTTTTCGATCCATCAGAAGTTGTTACAAACACAAAGGCTTTTTCTGATACGTGATGATGAGAGATTTACTATATCATGGGCTAATATTAGCATAATTATATATCTATACAAATTGTTATTAGTGTTTCCTTCAATGTTGCATTGCCTCATTTTTTTTGTTAAATAATGACAGCTCTCAAAATTGTATTTGAGATAAATGGGTGTATGTTAAAGTGAAAGTCACTAGATGGCAGCATTGCAGCTCATTTTCTGAATATAGTTCAAAAGTCAGGGGATTGTATTGTGAATACTGGTATCAGCCACACAATACAGTGTTTTTTTACAGATAAACATAAATATTACCTACAATGGCACTGGTTGGTATTGGAAACTATTGTTTGGAAAATTTCAGCTAGCTGTTTTATATCGGATATCACTTAAAAACAGTATTGGGACTGAATCATGAAAGATGGGGAGTTTGAAATTTGACTTTATCGTTGTGTATTACTACAGAGAAGCAACATGATGTGGAGATCCTGTCTCCACCCATCAAGGAGAAGGAGAAGAAGAAGAGGCCAATGTCACAGATCAGTGGCGTGAAGAAGGCCACGCAGAGTCCCAGTCTAGCCAACGCCTGCATCCCACGCTTCGGAGTCAACTCACCGCATGAGAGTATGTTGGCCAAAGTAAGTCCAAACACACTTGTCTGACGTCACACACACATATACACACAAACACACAAAACAGGAACTTCATGTTTCTCGTTGCAGGAGATTGAGGACATCAATCGTTGGGGTCTGGATATTTTCAAAATAGCAGAATATTCCGGGAATCGCCCTCTTACGGTGGTGATGTACTCCGTCTTCCAGGTATGTGCTTTTCTGCTTTAGTACTTTAACAAGGCATGAAATAATATCTAAAGGAAGACGTAGTAAATTTAATGTTACTGCAGTAATGAGTTATGACATAAAGTAAAATTAACTTAAACAATGATTCTTTTTTTTTCCAGGAGCGAGATCTTTTAAAAACCTTTAAAATCCCAGTCGACACCTTCATCACCTTCATGATGACCTTGGAGGACCACTACCACGCCGATGTAGCCTACCACAACAACATTCACGCAGCTGATGTGGTTCAGTCCACACATGTCCTTCTGTCCACTCCAGCTTTAGAGGTCAGTTAAAAAAAAACTACTGGACAGGTCAGATATTTCTATGAAAAAGAGGTTTAATGTCCTCTCCTGTTTCTTCACAGGCAGTGTTCACGGATCTGGAGATCATGGCTACTCTGTTTGCCAGTGCCATCCATGACGTGGACCATCCAGGAGTCACTAACCAGTTTCTCATTGACACCAGTAGGTTCTATTTTTCACAAGGAGGAAAATCATAAAAATCAAGAATGACAGACAAACAAAGGAACGTTTTTATTTTGGTTCTGACCGTACAGTATATTTACCTGTTGTATCTGCAGGTTCTGAGTTGGCCTTGATGTACAACGATACCTCGGTGCTGGAGAACCACCACCTCGCTGTTGGCTTCAAACTACTACAGGAGGAGAATTGTGACATTTTCCAAAACCTCAGCAAGAAGCTCAAAGACTCACTTCGAAAGATGGTGATTGACATGGTGAGTTTTTTTTACAATATTTTCTGGTCATTTTTTAATTTGTACCTACTATGGAGTGGAAGTATCTTGAATACATGATACTTTCCACCTATATACCCGCCATTTGATACTTACCTGGCAGAGGAGACCCCATGATCACGAAGGTGGTTTACCCAGGGTGAGGCCCAGCCACTGCACTCCAGCTGTCCCTCCTTCTTTTCCTTTCAGATTGTCCCTTTTCCAGGGGCCCTCTGTATCATCTACTCTGACTCCAACTACCTCCATGTCCTCCCTCACTGCATCCATCAATCTTCTCTTTGTCTCCCACCTGGTTTTTTTACAATATTTTCTGGTCATTTTTTAATTTGTACCTACTATGGAGTGGAAGTATCTTGAATACATGATACTTTCCACCTATATACCCGCCATTTGATACTTACCTGGCAGAGGAGACCCCATGATCACGAAGGTGGTTCACCCAGGGTGAGGCCCAGCCACTGCACTCCAGCTGTCCCTCCTTCTTTTCCTTTCAGATTGTCCCTTTTCCAGGGGGCCTCTGTATCATCTACTCTGACTCCAACTACCTCCATGTCCTCCCTCACTGCATCCATCAATCTCCTCTTTGTCTCCCACCTGGTAGCTCCATCTCTCGGATCATTCTTCTACCAATGTCTCCACTGTCCCTCCTCTGAACATGTCCAAACCATCTCAATCTGTCTTCTCCATCCTTGTCTCTCCTAAAGAGAACCTCAGCATCTTTATCTCCTCCACCTCCAGCTCTGTCTCCTGTCTTCTGTCTATTCCTAGTGTCTCTAATCCATACATCATGGCTGGTCTCACCACTGTCCTGTAAACCTGTCCCTCCACCTTAGCTGACTCTCTTCTATCTCAGATCACTCCTGACTCTTTTCTCCAGTTGTTCCATCCTGACTCTACTCTATTCTTCTTTTCCACAGTCTCCACTGCTCTGAACAGTTGATCTTCAGAATCTTAACTTCTCAGCAGCTATGAATTCCCCAAATGTGGGGATATAACTACATAATTTCTGGTAGTGGTGACTGCATCAATGGTCCACACTGATATTTAGCGTTGTAGTGGCCTACTCTAGTGTTACTTCCGGTTTTGTCCTTTTTCTCCTCGCACTGATGAAGACTGTATTTTGCAGGTGCTGGCCACGGACATGTCCAAACACATGAACTTCTTGGCAGGAATGAAGACGATGGTGGAAACCAAGAAAGTGACGAGTCTTGGAGTCTTACTGCTGGACAACTATTCAGATCGCATCCAGGTGAGAGCTCCCCCTGCTGACAAGAGAAACACATTACTTTACCAAGGGTTTTAGAATTAAAATTGATCGTAGATGTCTTTTAAAGTGTATCTATGCATTGCATTCAGCAGCTGGTTAATTTTTATCACAACTGCAAACAGCACAAACTAAAATGTTAACTTAAAATTAGTAGTAAAACGTAGAAGCAGAAAAATAGCAAGAAAAGTATATGTTGAACACGTGCTTATTGCAGAGAAAAGCATGTTTGACGTCACGAATCACTGAGCTGCTGTTTGGATACACAAACAGAAAGAATATGGGACTTTGCTGCTCCCTGGTGGACATACACATGTATAACTTCGGTTGTGTCAAAGTGTTCTAAAATAGAAAATATATTACGTTGTATTTTAGTGGCTTTATTGTACATCTGTGATTTCTGAAACTAAACTGAGTTTTTTGTGTTCCCAAATCAAGAAATAAAAGTTAGACAATATACATTCAACCTTCTGACATGTTCTAAATGTTTCCATGACTAAAAGAAGGTTTCCTCCCACAGGTTTTGCAGAACATGGTCCACTGCGCTGATCTCAGTAACCCCACTAAACCTCTGGAGCTGTATCGACAGTGGACAGACCGCATCACCAAAGAGTTCTTCACACAGGGAGACAAAGAGCGAGACAAGGGCATGGAGATCAGTGCCATGTGTGACAAACACAACGCTTCCATTGAGAAGAACCAGGTAAATTCAATGAAATTCTTCCACCATGAAATAGTAAATGTCTTAAAACGACTCTTTAATATCTGGGTCTGGTCTCATCTTAATCTGGTCTAATCTTAATATCTCTAAGATTTTTATTTTATTTTTAGACATTTGGTTATTAATACCGTTTAACATTCACTCCTGTTCTCAGGTGGGCTTCATTGACTTCATCGTCCACCCTCTGTGGGAGACCTGGGCAGACCTGGTGCACCCCGATGCTCAGGACATCCTGGACACTCTGGAGGACAACAGGGAGTGGTACCAGAGCATGATTCCCCGCAGCCCATCGCCGAACAGCCCAGAGGAACATCACTGTGAGGGAGACCCTGGTGGAGTAGGCAGAGGAGGAGGAGGAGGATCAGTTCATTCAGGTGGAGGAAGCGGAGGGGACAAGTTCCAGTTTGAACTCACTCTTGAAGAAGAAGAGGAAGAGGAGGAAGAGGAATCTGACCCAGACAGCCCATTAGAGGAGGAGTCTCAGTCTGGTGGCGAGAGGCATCACGACTCCTCCTCTTCTCCCTCTCTGTCCCCGGACCCTCGCAGAAGCAACACAAGGTACCGCCCCCCTTCGCCGCATCCACCACGGACTCTAAATCTGGCTGCCATGTCCATGCAAAGCCCTCATTGTCACAAGGCGCTGGACTCCCAGGAACAGGTGGAGTCGGACGGAGATGGAGAACTGAGCCAGGAGGGCGAGGAGCTCATCTGTCTGTGTATGGACACGTAACAACCAGCACAACCTGCCCTGCCTGACAGACACAGCCCTGGGCCTGAGGACACCAGAGGGCAGGCTTTTTTAAACTGAAGTCTATAAAATCACCACAGTCCCTTTACACTGGAGACACCCGCGCTATAGAACCGAGGGATTTTTCCCTCTCGCATTTATTTGACTTTTCAGCAGGAGAAGAATCATTTCAGCCTCAGTTCAGGTGCCTAGAATTCTCTTTGGTTCCCATTGAGCTTTGTTGTAGCTTCAGTTTTTCACTTTTTTTTTTACCTTGGAGCAAATTGAAGCTGAGGCTGTGATACAACAACTACACAAGTACAAGGAAATGTCTTCCTCTGAAATAACTGTCTGCAACTTCAGGACCGAAGCAGAGATTGTGGATTATGGTGGTTCAACAGGGTCTTGGAAAATATTTTTTGCATCGCAGTTTTAGGTTTTAGATACAAAGTTTATGAGTCACTTTAAAAAATTTTTATTTTTTTTTTTGCTGAGAATGATGTGACAAATAGAACTGATTTTACCAAATAACAGGAAGTAGATGAGCAGATAGAAAAATGGATACCTCAGGTATGAAGAAAAACTAAATACATTTTAATGTAGCATGGATGTAATGGGTACCCCTGAAGACTCTCCAAATGTGTTTAATTTGTGTTTAAACATCTTTATTTAATATAATCCCTTTAAATAAGGCAACATCATGGCAACATAGGCAATCAAAATTATTATCCAATCCAACGTGTAGCACCACTGAGAAAATCCAGGCGAATGTATTAGAATGACAAAAAAAAAAATCTCTTTTTTATAACAATCAGAGATGATTAAATGTTGTCCTCGTTTTAGGTTCAGACTGTAGAATTTTAGCCTCTTCTGTGTCGTGCGTCTACTGCTCCCGTTCTATGTCTTTTTTTGTGCTTTTGAAGCAGTTTTTTAATCAGGGTGCCTCCGGTCCACAGTAGCACTTTACCATCTCTGCTGTACAAGTCTTCTACGTAGTCACTCAAAGGGCTTTACTAAGTGTAGGCCGACCGATCACAACTGATCACAGCAGCAGCAGCAGCACAGGTTATCTGATGCTGGGAGCCAGGACAGGGCAGGGAAGTGACTGCACATCACAAAGTAATAATAATAATAATATTTTTATTAGGAATAATAATACAAGCACAGGTGAAGTTTTATTGTTTCATATATGATCATTATTTCCAATCCCTCAGCTGCATGTGGCATCGGCTCTTTGTGAGTGAACTAGCTGTAAATCAAATTTATAGCAAAACTGGATACAATTTTTGTTAGAATCTCGTCAAGCTATTAGGTTTAAAGTCAGCCAGAGGTCTAAAACTGGACAAAAAAAATATAAATTATCATAAATTCAACTTTCACTTCAAGGTGGGGGCCGCAAAAATATAGTTCCATGGGCTGCAAATGGACCTCGGTCCGCAAGTTTGAAACCCCTGATTTCGACCTTCTTGGGTCGTATTTTTTTAATGTACATAAGTTCACTGAAGTTTTTTTTTTTTAACAGTATTTTATTGCAATATAGAAAATACAGTTTGGGATTGTGGTACTGCTAAAATTTCCAAGTAAATAATTTAGGGTAACTGTTTTTTCTCCTTCGTCCTGTTTGTTAGTCCAGGCTAGGTCACTTTAGCTGCTAAAGTTACTGTTTTTTTCCAAGTAATAAGTGCGGAACTAAGTATATGGAATGATAACAGACCAAGTGGCCCAGAAAACTGACGCACCATTGTAGCTTTTTTAGTCAAAGTTCAAAACAAACTAACAGCAGTATAGTCTTGTAGCGCTAGCTCAGACATCACAACAGTTACCAGTTAGTCCGTATTCCTTAATAGGGCAGACCCTAAAAAACACATTGAAACTCAGTAGTGCCTTTGACCTGTGTCTACGTGTCATTCACAAAACTAAAAGGAAAAACATTCAGTTGATGCCATCGCACTGTGCTGAATTTGGCACCATCTAGTGGTGACATAGCATATCTCGTATAACGATAATTTACTTTCTCAGATATTTGTACACGATGACATGGACTTAAATAACTTCAACGCAAAAAAAGGCATCTAGTTTGTCTACTGTTTTATTGAAGATCCAAAATGGCGGCCATTAAACTGGAAGTGTAACCAAAAGTGTTACCCAAAGGGATAAAATATTCTAAATTATACACAGTATGAAAAAATATTTTTATATAATTTAAAGTAGACTTCTGTATCTGTCCCACAGATGGGTGCAGTTGCTGTCACTCCCCTGTTCTGCCCGGCAACGCAAGCAGCACAGCTTCTTGTTATTATTATTTTCTGAGACAAATCAATATGTATCTTCATTCAGTTGTGAAAACTCCACTGGGCCAACTGTGTACCATGAGTGCTAAGACAAACTCACACCTGCCAGCCTACGATTGTGTACATTTTTACATCTAGAGGTTTTAACCAGATGATTGTACGGAAAAGTCACAGACTTTATAGTGTTAGTTTTTACAGATGATAGATGTCAATGATATTCAAACAAGACAATGTATTAGATTTTGTGCAGCATAGAATACGAGTCTGTTCAGCCTTTTCATAATCTGATAGCTGAGACCTGAGAATGTCTCTCGTTTTTTTGACTCTCTGTCCCAAGTACGCGTCTGTCTCCATCAACAATAGTTGCTGTCTCATCAGAGGACAAGACCAAGAAGAGAATACAAAAATATATGAACACTACATTTGATTTGTGTGCTGGCTAGACAGTAGTGAGAAACACTAACAGTATTTCATCAGCCCAGCAAATATGTATGGGAGTAACCAGTTTCCTGGTGTCGAGAGATCACTTCGATAGGCCTCGCCTCCTGATGCCATTTAAATTTACTGTTCCGTGTTAAAAATGTTAACATGAATCATTATTTTTAACAGTCCAAAGACTTTCAAAATAGACTGAAGTTTGTGGGTAGATGTTAAAGATGTAAAACGGTCAGGTTTTTAATATATTTGACCAATTTATAAAAGGGTGGCAGAATAAATACATTTATTCTGCATTCACATTGGTATAAAAGCACAGCAGTACTATGTCAAGCCAAACTTTTTTTTTTTTTTAAAGATACGTCACTCTTAAATTTTAATTTAAAAATTGCAAAGTAAAAAAATAAAATCTTTTTTCTTTATTTTTCCTGCAGCACAAAGACTAAAGTCTGTTCACTCTGTGCATGTAGAAAGTGTCACCTCGGAAATAAATGCACAAGCACAGCTCAGAAAAGCAATGTACAACACAAACACCAGGGTATTTCAAACCGTTTCTACTCCGATTTACTGTTGTCCAGGCATTTCAATCACCAAGGATGAAAATCTGAGTTACGTTGCTGGGAGGCGTCTCTAAAAAGCATGATGAAAAAAAAAAGAAACGACAGCATTTCGGAAAAACTTAGTGCCATACAGTGTTGAATGTGTTGACGAACAGCTGTATTCGCTGCTCGAGCCGAGCTGTTGTTGCATCAACGCTGCAACCATACGTGTTCATGCTGTGTTGTTATCCCAGTCTCTGTGTTGTGTAAAAAAAATAACATTTACTATAATATTTATTCTTAATTCCTTTTTTGTCAGGACAAAGTACTGTAACATAAGACATTTGACTTTATGTTCTGGAGCCGGAAAAACAAGTAAGCAACATGTATGTACCTACGTATGTAAACATCAGCCACTCCAAAAGTTTTGTCTAAAGAAAGATATTTTCAGTTCCCAGTTTAGCCAAAAGAATGTTGGGGAGCTCTTACAAAGAAAAAAAAGCAAATAAATGACGTAAAAATTTTAATCAGGATTGCTCAGTAATTTTATTTTATTCCAGCCGTTATTTCATTCATTTTTGCAGTCACACAAACCATCTTCACTTATTCCATGATCTTATCTTCAAACATACATGCAGATCATTGATGTCTTCAGCAGAAACTTCTGTCCAGTCTGACCAGGGCTCCAGTGCAGGCCGGAGGCTTCGACCCCTGAAAATAAAAAAAACAAGTTAAAGCACATGTCAGTTTATTAGGACAGAAAATAATAGAGACATGACTGATGACAAGGTAAGACAACTGGATTAAATATTTATAGAGGAAAAACACCATGTGTCAAACTCCACGGTCAATGTTAAATTTGAAATATAAATCCAAGATGTCAAAAAATATTCATCTACTGATGAGCCTTACTTTTGATGTTGACTATTTACACCAGCACAGTTCAGTGTTTACCTTGTAAAGTTGGCAAACGAAATGGAAAAGAGACGACATGGCCTTATCTTCATAATCAGTGGAGTATTCCTGCAAAGAACATCAAATACCATGACTTTATTTTTCATTTTTACCTCTTTTGAGATGCTAATGTACAAATATTCAGCTTCTCTAGTCTCCAGGAAAAGTCATCAGTGAAAACACATACAAGGTAAGAGACATTTAATGTACACTTTTAAGGATTATGTAGTCTTAAAAAAAAAAGTTATTTTCTTAGACAAAACTTTTGTTCAGTGCTACATAAATAAATAATCCTCACCCCATTGAAGGTGACCCAGGGGACATGAGTGTGAGGTGGATTCAGAGCTCTTGTCATGGCAGCGTTGGCGTGCATCAGTTTGTGTCCCAGGCCTGTGGTCATGCAGGAGTCAACACTCGACCAGGACACAGAGGGATCGTAGAGCTGAAGACACTGAGACAACACAACAGACTGTTCCTCACCATCACGCGAAAAAAAAAAAATTACCTAAATAATAATGTTAAATAATAACATTTTAATAAATGTATAACTCACAACGGGTGCAGCACCGAGGACGTCTGCAGCTGATTCCATGCAGTAGATGATTTGAAACGCAGAGTGTTTGGATAAATGTAGGACACAGGCCTGGGGGAAAAAAAAGACAAAGTTCATACAAAAAATAAAAAAAGTAAATCATCCTTGACAATGTAAAGAATAAGGAAAAAGACAAACCTCGATTAAATTTCCTCTGCACTCAGGCTGTCCATGTTGACAGGTAAAAGGAGAATTTCCTGAAGAAATTTCCTGCAAGAATAATAAAGTAAGTCAACCCTCTGTTCTCTTCCACATTAATATGTCGGGAAAACCAAAGCTGATGAAAACACCTTTGCATTTCCATAGGGCACCAGCCTGACGGTCATGATGTCCTGCAGCATGGTCCAGGTGGGGAACAGCTGCTCTGTGATGAAGGCTCTACAGGCTGGACACAAGCTCTCATAGTAGAGAGTGAGAGACACTGGAGGGACAGACAGAAGTGTCCTGGTGGCATTTACCTCCATACACTGTTTCTGCACCTGCACACACACACAATTATTCATTGCGGCTGTAAGACACACTTTTTACAGTAGCTTCACCAAAATCATAAATGAGAACAATAATAAGATATAAGAATAAATTAAAAAAAATAGAAAAGAAAAAATATACCCATATATGCACCAATAAAATAGTTATTAAGAAAGTAGGAATATGTAATTAAAACTGTCAATGGAAAAATCTGTAATAATACAAATATACATAAGTTGAAGTGTTGGTTGTGAAGTCTGAAACTCTTTGGTATATGATATTTATTGTCGACAAATCTGCAAAAACACCTCAAACTATGTAAATGTTTATGGCCCTGCCCTAACCCTCAGATAAACCATACAGTCAGGATATATGACACACTAAAACTGCAGTCCTCTCTGACCCACATTGCAAAAAACAACACAATAATACAATAAAATAGGTAAATATTTACAAGGGGGGAAAATGACACTTTGGCTTTGATTTTGCTAAATAGAAATGTTGACAATGTTTTAATTTTTTTTATTTTTAAGCAGGTTAAAGTAACTACCCATTTCTAAGAACTAGAGAGTTGTTGTTTTTGACCTAGAAGGCCTCACACAGACAGTCACATGGGAAACCTTTAGTGATTAATTATCAAAGCATGATTCACATTTAGACTCAAACAGGAAATCTCATATTCACTCCCTGGATACAGTTTCATGACAACAATCCAATCAATAGAACATTACTCTAAAAACTGAATTCTTTCTTAACTTCTCACAAAATAAAGACATTTCAGGACTTTGTTATTGACAAAACAACAATGCAGTAAACACATTAGTTTTATTGAAATAATCTACAATATACACTACATAGTAAAATTAAAATATTCATTTCTTGTGTAAGCAAGTTAAAAAATAATTGACATTGAATAAATACCAGGAATTATTTTTTTCCACTCACCTTGCATTCAATTGCTATCTCCAATGATCGACACCACTGAGACGGAGGGTAACGACAGGCTGGTTTAGGGTGATGGTCATAGATGCCAGAACTTTTGTGAGTGGAAAGGAGTAAAAACACGGATATAAGAACCAGGAGTTCCATGTCTGAGAGCGGGAAAAAACCTGCGACAAGTGAAGGCAACTGGACTGAAGCTACTGGCCTCAGTCCTCTGTCCTATCAACAGATAATTAAATGCAGCTTTGATTGAATAACCATGTGATGTCTTCAGGGACCCTCTGAAACCTAAGCTTGGCGGTACATCACACTAAATTTGGGACATGTCACGTTTATGTCTTTAAAACATACTTGAAAATGAATGTTTAGAATTTAAATAAAAAATACTTTACTACATTAGATGCAGTTTCTGAACAGATGTTTATGACGAAGCCACATTATAGAAAAACGGCAGCATGTATAGAATAACATTCAGCTTTCTATTACTGACCATTAAAATAATTTAGTGTGGACATTATGTTAAACTTTTATAACGTTTATTCATGGCGCAACACATCGCCTCTCGTAGAGACAACACATCGTCGAGTAGTCAATGTTAATGTTATCGCTCATTTTGCGATATTTTTACTTTTATTCTGTTTGAACGCAAACGCAGCACAAGTCCCGCTGCCTGAAACCGGAAGTTTGCAACAGGTGTAGTATTAGCAAACTTTCTACCATGGATAATGTTCCTATTCTTGAGTCGCTTCTCTTTTAATAGGTAAAACGAGTGATAAATTAATTTCTAAAAAAAAGAAAACAACATGAGATGAATTATAACGCTATTATTATTATAATATTTTTTTAAATATAGAATGCTAAAAAAGAAAAATGCTAGGGTGTTAGCCACGGTGCCAAGTTTTTATCCAAGGGATAAACCAACGTACCTATGCCGAATACTTTAATAATTATAATAATAATTAAATCTTCTTCCAGGTGTTTTAAGAACATTTGCTACCAGAGTGGAGAAAGTTTGAAATGACTACTTTGTTATCAAACGTTAAAAATGCCATTATTTTAATTAAATTCCCAATGTGTTGTAATTATCATTATTATTATGGTGAAAGCGGTGACCATTCGATTCTATTAAGTTTTCATGGTTTATTTTATAATCTATGATTCGGTGGTACTTTGTACTTTTTTGAAAGTGTTAATACGCCTGCGTTGTTTTTGCAAACTCTGAATGCCAATACGTATATTTCACAGAAATAATATTATTTTATACAAATATTTTGTTGTACTTCAAATAGTATTAATTAATGCAATAAAATCACCTTCTGCTATCAGGACATTTTGCTGACACACATTTTTGTATTTGTGATGTACTGTCAACAGATGTGAAGAATGGAGGAGCAGGTGTTCCAGGTTGAACAAAAAGTTTAATCCTTCAGTACTTCAGTATTTTTGACTTCTGTGTCCCATTCAAACCTTGGAGAGATTACTCAATCTAATGCCAGTGCAGGTAAGAAATTATTATGAAACAACACTTTTTTGTATTATATTTCACGGTATTGCAAAGTGCACTGCATACTCTTCCCTCAATCCCAAATTATGGGGTAATTTAAGTTTAGAAGAAAGACTATACTAAAGTTGCGTACATATAAGGTAATTCCACAGTGCTGTGACGAATAAATGTGTTTAATGCATTGTAAACACTACAGCACAACAAAAAACAAAATAAATAAAAATAAAAAGACTTGTCTGTATAGTCCCTTTCCTTCAGCCTTCGTCAATACTATAAACTCAAATTTGCCAGCTAAAAGACACTAGCTGAACACTCAGCAAATACTTTACCGTGTACCAAAAAAGTTTTACTTGTATATAAAAAAACATCATCCTATCAGATATACTTTTATTAAAAACTGAAGTAGTATAGCACATAACCCTTGGACATATACTGTAGTCCACAGTATCTCCTTTGTGTGCAAATTATGTACTTAGAGCATTCGTGCCACTGAAGAAACAATATATTTAGTATTTTTTTAAAAAATGTATAATACTAAATTATATATATATAAAACTAAAAAAAAGTGGAAGCACAACGTTGTGATCTGTCAACAAAAAAGTAAAATACTTGGACATAGTCAATTCCTTCAAACTTGAGCTCTTTTTATCGAAAACCTCTGTTTAGAGCTATCTCATTTGTGGAAACAGCACCAAAATAAAGAAGAAAGCAGTACTACTACTGCTGCACAGCACACATTTCTGCCAATTATACCTATAGATTTAATCACAGCATGCAGGAATTTACTTTTTTATTTTATTAACATAAAAAAAATGCCACCTTTTTAATCAGATCCCTGATGTAATCAGTCACAGAGAACTAATGGTTTCAAGTATACATATGCAGTAAGAATGAAGCTTCAAAACACAATCAGAAAGTGCATTAAAGTAACCAGTGGCAGAGCAAACTACTTTACTAGAAACATTTAACGAAAACTCTCTAAAGTGACAATGCTATATAATAGATGACAAACACAAAATAATTAACAACATAGTCTTACAGGGACAATACACCCTGCCTTCATATCCACCAAAACAATGACATTCTTCTTTATAAAGATTTTCATTTCATCAAACTATAGCAGTGAAAAGAAGAGTTCTCTGCTTGAGAGGATTCGATAAAATGTTTGAAATAAATTTTTTTAAAAGGCTTCCATCATTATCATTATCCAAAATAGGCCAATTAAAAGATTATAATTATATTAATATATGTATGTATTTATAAATTAAGTTACACAATATATTATAATGGAATGTAGAACACCCATTTTAATTTCTTTGAAGGGATAATAATCTATGTATACGAAAAGATACCATTGTAATTAACATAGTGCGTGGTCAAAATGTGAGGATTACATCCCCCTCTCTATATGTTGAGTCATTGCAAGTTGAATGTCAGGTTTGGACTAATGGCAATTTGTCAACTACAGGGTTGTTTAAAAGATATGCTAATGCATATACATAAAAAAAAGAAAAGCTGATCATTTTTATAAGTCTGATAATCAATATTAGATTTCACCATTAGTATACATTTGTGCTTTTTTCTAAGTTGCTTTAAATGTTTTGTTTTAGGTTATTTTACACCTATGGAAGGACTATTAAAAAAGGCAAATCATTTTTATTGCTTTTGTATTTTAATCAATAAAATTAGCATTTTGTTTTAGAAAAGGTAGAGTAGCCAAATTTATTGCTTTTTCTTTTTTTTTTTAAAGAGAAATTTCCAGATGCATCTAAATATGTTATATAGATCAGTGGTCCTCAACCACTGGGATGTGGACTGGCACCGTTCCATGGTTGAATTTGTGCCGGGCCGTAGAGAAATAATGTTTCCTTTTGTCCCCATCTGGCTATTTCTTCCACTTGATTAATACCCATGTCAACAAAAGAACTGACCAATAGAATGGCTAGGATTCCATCATCAATAATGCAACTATATTTGATTAGGAAATATTTTCTCAGTGAAGACAACAACAATAAACTCAAAATGACGCAGAGTCATTGACACAAGATTCTAACCTTGTATACCTGTCTGGTAGCAGAAAGTTATAGGCTGTGAGCACAGTTAATTTGGGTAGGAAGATTTTATAGGTAGGAAAATGTTTCAGAACATGTGAAATTTAATTTTATTAAGGGGTATTTCTCTGCCACAACTTAACGACCAGTCTGTGAAAATAGTACGGGTAGTAACTGGTCCGTGGCACAAAAAAAGGTTCAAAGAATAGACGGGGGTTTAGAGATTGCAATTTTGTAATAGAAACATAATAGAATTAAATTACCCTGTAATAATTAATTAAATTACTAAAATACCCTGACCACAGTCACAAACTGTCTTTAGTAGTTAGTAATAATAATGGTTTACATACTCTACTTACACTTAAACTTTACATACAAGTGTAAAGAAATGAATTGTAAACAAGCTGTCTACTCTTGTGCACACACCCCAATGTTAATGAGAAAGGATTCACCGACTGTGGAAGACGTTTCCAGATCTTGGCACCAAATTTGTTAAACTGTTTCATCAACTCGTCCTGCAGTTTCAGGAGCATTTAACAAATCCATAAAGGTGCAAAGTGTATAAAGCTTGGAAAAGTGCATCATTGTGGTGTTGTAGTGTGTCTTAGTTGTGTTGCTCACTAAGAACAGGCCACGCCAGAGTTACATTGAGCTCCAGATTGTGTTGCACCAGAGAGGTGTCTCTGTAGTGGACAACCAGGTCTCTCAGCGAGGGGTACAAGTTGTACGGCTCTGCAAAACCAAATCCAGTTGAAGTTCTGTAGATCACACAGTGCTTTACATCCCCATTGAATCTGAAGGAGAAATAACATGATGCTAAATGAAAACATCAAGATGTCTACTTTGGAGTGTATTTATTTTCATATTGTCTTGTTCTGGGCATGCGCATAATGGTTTGCTTAGCAAAATCTACATATTGAAACGACAGTAGTACATTGGTAAAATTGTATAATATTTATTTTAAAAAATCAGATACTCACACAACAGAACAGGCAAAACATCCTCTCTGAGACTGACTGTCTCTGATTAAGAAGGTTCCGTCCCTTTTTCCTCTCAGCAGCTCCTCTGCTTCCATCCGTCCCATATCACCTACATACCAGGTACAATCCTCCTGCTTTACATCATCCACAAACGTATACAAGCTAGGGAAGCAATGCAGAGGCCAGTGAAATAGATTAGTTTTTAACATTTTTATGCAGATTATTTATTTAACACAGGGGTGTCAAAATCCATTTCACCGTGGACAAGAAGTAAACGGCATGAAGTCACGGGCCAACCTCAATATTTAAAGTCTTTTCTCCATATATATATATATATATATATATTTATATAGGAACAGCCAAAGCTTAATATTATCAACACATAATATTGAATTTCATTAAAAACAATTCACACATCAGTGGTTTTATTTCTTATTCTGTCTCTTCGTAGTCTTCCCATAACACACACATAACAATAGTACACTGCGGGCCAGATCTGGGCCCCCGGGCCTGAGTTTGACACCTGTGATTTCACAGCTATAAAGTGATGGTACAGTTTGCATGGCACAATGACAAATAGAGTTTGTCACTTGGTCAAACAAGAGAGGTGTTTAATTAATTCAGCTGGTTTAATGATCTAATTACTTGTCTAGTTTATTTATTATAAACTATATGCCATAGTTTGCATATTTCTTCCAAAGTTGTTGAAACACTTGGTTCTTCACTTATTCATTTGGTAAAGTGCGTCGTCCTACTTACTCCTCTTCCTCGTCTCCATTCTTATCATTCATTTGTCCAGACTTAGAGCCATGCTGTGTGAGCCAACTGTAAGGCAGAGGTAAATACAAAGGTTTAAAGTTAGTTTATATTTCTTGCTGAATAGTTATAAAGTGAGGTTGTATGAGTCTTAGCGTACACCAGGTATTGACGTGTCAAAGTTCTGAGCTCTGCCAGGTCCTTTCTTAGACCATCCATTTTCCTGTCAACCTCCACGTGATCCAGCACCGTCTTTTTTAGTTCGTCCTCCAATTCACTTTTACTGTTGAGGACCTCCCCGAACCTGGACTGCAGCTTGTCGGCACTTCTTTCTGTCCTGGGAATAAAAAAATAGCCATCTTTTTTCTATGCACTATAATTATTACTATTGTGACAGATATAGTTTTATGATAAACAGAAAACAATCCCAAAATATGTACAACTCTTTAAACTAGAAACAAAGCTAAAGTTTGTTTAGTTAGAACTGAAGGAGACTCTTGAAACATCTTCAAGAAACCCACTAAGTCCAGTTTCCCTCGAACTAACCAATTTTGGATATGCATGTAACATTCCTGCAACTCATATCTATAATGACGGAAAGGAAGTAGTAAATGGAATACATACTTGTAGCTTCCTGTATTGTCTTGTAGTGATAAAAACATATTAATGTATTCTTTGCTGTAGCGTTCCTGAATGTCACACTCCTCTTCAAAGATCTGAATCATTTCACTGAAAGCATCGATGGCTGTGCGCTTGCTTCGCAGGTCCTATCATAATAAGGGAACAAAACTTAATGAAAGAAAAAGTTACAAAACTTACTGAAAGTTTTAACCAATAGACAAAACCAATAGGATAACTGACAAACTTATGAGTTGTACCTGGGTTGTTTGATTTAACTCCTCAAACAGGCGCTCATACTCTTTGCTTTTTTCTTCATATTGTTCCTGAAATCGTCTCAGCTGTTCTTCAATAATGTCAGTGTCAACCTCCAGGACAACCTGCTGGGGCTGGATATATTGAACAAAAATGCAATTTAAGTTTATGTTGTATATTGCGTTTAAAGAGCTAGAAACTGACGTAAACTCACTTGCTGGTATCTGGACAGAGGGTAGAGCAGTCGTGTGTCCAGTTTAGAGTTGTACAGGGCAAGGGATTGGCTCTGGTAATACTGGATTAAGTTCATCACAGAAGGGAATACGAGCGGCTCGGAGAAGCCATATTTGCCCCCATGATGATAAATCTTTATCAGTTTGTTGGAACCATCTTTCCTGTTGACGAAACATAATTTATTAAAATCATTGAATAAACTAAGATACTATCTTCCACAAATACTTATTGAATTCCCAACATCAGTGTTGTTATTGTTATAACTGGGGCAGTGGGGTCCTAGTGGTTAAGGAACTGCAAGGCTCTCAAACTCAAATAAGTTGAGGGCCACCACCCACACTATCATTTATCCAAGGAGCTGCCTCAGCTTTCAGTGTTCAATACAAAAAAATGTTTAAAAAATTGTTTTATACACATTCTGTGTAATACAACACTGAACCAGAAGGTGACTGTGGATCAGGGTTTGAGAACTATAGGATTTACCATAAAATGTGAAGAAAAATCTATAAAATATTATTATAAATGTAACTTTCACGTCAAGGTGGGGGCCGCAAAATATCGTTCCATGGGCCGCAAATGGCCCACGTGCCACGAGTTTGAGACCCCTGCTTCAATTGAATTATTTTTGATAGAGAAGAGTTTTTTTTATTTTATTTTTTATCCATGCATTCACCTCGTTCGCCACTGTTTGGTTTTTTTTTGGTGGGTTAGCAACAGTAATGTAGACTCCCAGACCTACCGCCACAATTACTCACACCATATCAAACGTAACCTGAAAAATAAACTGCTTTTCCATCAACATCTTATCAAGTGTCATTTGCTGACAGCTTTCTCAAACAGCTTGGTGAAGAAAATTCCTAGAGGTCATCAACTTTTGATGACGGTCTGGTTACGTGTGTGTGTGTGTGTGTGTGTGTGTGTGTGTGTGTGTGTGTGTGTGTGTGTGTGTGTGTGTGTGTGTGTGTGTGTGTGTGTGTGTGTGTGTGTGTGTGTGTGTGTGTGTGTGTGTGTGTGTGTGTGTGTGTGTGTGTGTGGTTAACAAACCTCAGGGGGTTACATTATGTTTGAGATCCTTAATCTCCTTCTGGTAAATGTTCTGGGTGTAGGATATATTTACTCCTATGTGGGCCGGAGCTGTCAGTGCTGCATTTGTGGGATTTAATTGCACTTACAGTTTCTTTGTGTGTATTGTTACCAAATTCTAAACACAGAAAGTACATAGAGATGAACAAAGATTCAACCAAAACTAGAGCAAATGTTTTAAACATGTACTGTAAACGCACCGTCCAGCAGTTTTAAATGATCCATTTTGTCTCGGTGATATTCAGTGAGTAATAAAAAAACAGTAATGGTTTTCAGGCTAAGCATATGAACAGATGTCACTGGCAGTTAGAATTGAGGAATAATCTAAAATATAAAAATATTTCTTTTACAATGTCTCATATTTTAAAAAGAAAACGCGCAGACAGATCAACTTCACTCTGGTGGAGCGGAATGTGTCTCTCCCTTCAGACTAATGTGAGACAGATGACTGTAAAAACTCAACTGTGTAGACAGTGTTATGTTGCATACTGTTGAGGTCTGCGCCAAAATCTAATCAACAAAGCTTTATATCTGAAACCCTGGGACGTGCCTGTTCTTATTCGGCTAAAATTAGACAGAAATCAGAAATGTATTAAGTTCCACTTTACCCTCTAACTCAGTCTCACAGTGGGCCACAATTAAACAACTGTCATGAAGTCAAAGCCCAGACTAAATATTTATTGAAAAATAAACTGAAAATGTGTCTCATTCCGTGGCAGTAGTGGCCTAGTGGTTAAGGAAGCAGACTTGGGTCCGCAAGGTTCCCGGTTCGAATCCACCAGCTGCCAGGTTGCCCCTGAGTTGCTCTGAGCATAGCACCGTACCAACCCACATAACTTCTTGTGGGCTCACCACCCACAGGAAGGCTCACAATATGGTGCAATGTGATTTGGGTGGCGCCAGCTGCCCCTGCGACCCGGTAACGGACAAGCAGAAGGAGATGAATGAATGAATGAATATTTCTCATTCTCCAGATATTAAATGCAGGGTCAGTGCCAGGGTCTCTTGGAGCTCTTAATAAGACAAGGTGGGGTCCCCCACCTTGTCATTGACCACAACAAAAAAAAGTTTTGATCAGGCCCCCTAGTGGCCAGAGCCCCAAGCAACTTCCTGACCATCTTCAAGTGTCGCCCATGAAACGTTGAGTTGTGGGAACATTGAATCTGGAACAGTCGCTTGATATGATCAACAAATGACAAATGAAATCAGAACTAAAACACATCAGTGGTATTTGCCTTTATCTGTAGTCTTTCCGGATCATTTCAATATTTTAATGTTTTTACAGACGTACAAAAATGTCCGTGCTATAACAAAGACAATGCATTAATACTACAAATCCTGCCACTATAATAGGCCTATATACTGGTGGGTCAACTCTAGTACATATTCGATATGATCTTGTGGGCCAAATATAATTACACTGAGGGCCAGATTTGGTCCCGAGTTTGCCTGAGTTTGACACCTATGCTCTACCACCTTGTAACCAGAGAATAAAATGGACAACATTTGACTTTAAATCAGTAAAAATATTTAAATGATTACCTTAGTGTGAGCGTATATTCACCCTTAACCCGACTGGTAGAGTCTCGGACCAGGAATGTACCTTCTGGAGTGTTCCTCAACACCTTGCTCACGTCCTCTCTGAATAGTTCAAAAAGGTTTTGAAGATTTTAGAACTGTCTTAGAGGCTTAAATGAACTTGATCTGATCAATCTAATAATAGTAAATACCTTGAGATGCTGCCCCAGTACCATTCTGCGTCCAGTATTCCATTGTCATTGGAATCGTGTTCTGCCATTGCTGTGCTCGATGTAGGTCCTAAACAAAAAAGATGGGTTTTTTATTTGTATAGTAAAAATAGTCATTTTTTGTGGTATTATAAGTGCAAATCTTGGAACAGTAAAACAATGAAGTTGTTATTCAAAGTTCTTCAGCAACCAAAATGAAATAGAACAGTGTTCCCCAACCTTTCTGCGCCCGGGCCCGGTTAAATGTCTGGTACTTTTTTCATGGGCTGGTTGTTAAGGCAGATAAATACCCCTAGATAAAATGAAATGTCTGGTGTTCTGAAATATTTTCCTACCAATAAAATCTTCCTACCGTAATTAACTGTGCATGGGCACAACAAGGACTTCTCAAGTGCACACAGCCTATAACTTTCTCCTACCAGACTGGTATACAAGGTTAGAATCTTGTATCAAAGACTCTGCGAGTTTATTGTTGTTGCCTTCACTGAGAAAATATTATACCTAATCAATAAAGTTTCATAAAGGACTATGGAATCCTAGCCATTCTATTGTTCAGTTCATATGTTATATGTGTATGGACAAGCGATGGACAAGCGTGTAAGCGATGGACAGCTGGGGCAAGAAAAAGCATTAATTCTACTTGTCCCCAGCCCAATGATTGGGGACCACTGAATTATAAGACCAAAAAAAATACTCAGGGCAGATCAGAGAGGTTGAGCTGACGTTCTGACGGCAATAAAGACACAGATACAGAGAGAAGCAGCAAGACAGGCCAACAGCAGGATGGGTGATAACGTGACGCACAACATCTGCTGACGGTACAAAAAATATAAGCCATGCGACATAACATACCAGTAAACACCAGAAAAATACCTCCTTTCTTGGTTCTGTTGTCTCTCAGGGCAGAATAAACACCATCATGATCAACAGGAGTAGAATAATCCAGAAGAAACCCTGTCTGGGTGTGAGACTGAGTCTTTCAGGCTTTTGGTTCCACCACCTTCTTCAGAAGCTCTTAAACATTGACTGTACAACGACCCAGTTTTACCCCTGGTGTCAGTTCAGGCCAGTCGCTCCTGTGGTTATCTGCACTTTGCGGCTGTTAAGCTCACACTGTTGGGCCAATGACAAGGCCCCGAAAGGGAGATACTGTTTTGTTGCTTAGTCTTGCACCATGTGGAGAGTCTGTCCAGACTAGCCTGCTGACAGGTGACACTGTCTGACTGCCTAAAATACCAGAACTGGCACTCCTCAACGCTCGGACACAGTCACCCGGGCCCAGTGCCGCTCAGTGGCCAACCTCGCCTTGCCTCGCCTCGCTTAACAAACAACAGCTGCCTGCAGATAAATGCAATGTCAGCTTAAAAAAATGCATCTGACATAAAGCACTTGTGGTTCTGCTAATTGTTCCAAGTGCTATTGTTGACTTGACATTGGTGAAACTGAAAAAGGAGAAATCTGAATGGCCAATCTTTAGCATTTTTGTCTTATTTGTTAGTGTTCAACAGGGGTTTCACTGTTTTCTGTTTCTATAAATTATCTCTGAAACTCTGGTGATGAAATGCCTAGAAATATATGTACCTGCCACAGATGGGGTCTTACATTGTTAGAATGGTTTATTCTTAGAATTGTTGTGTAGTGTTTGAGGAAATAGTGGAGGAAATACACAAAGAAGTTCAGGAAGTCTTTGGGAATCGCCTACCCCTAGACAATAAAGTTCTATTCTTTGGACTCGTCCCTGAATGGTCAAAAAAGGATAAATATGTATTCAATAATTTACTAGTGGAAGGAAAAAAACAGTGTACATATGTATGGACACTACAATGGAAATATACAGAAACTACAAGAGATTGATCTGTTTCAGAATTGTACAAGTGGACAGATTATATAATCCCACTCAGACCAGATTTGGACATATAATACAGCATGCAGTATGTAGCAGTGACCGAACCTCACTCCCTTAAGGTTAATGGTTTTTTTTTTCTGGTTTTGCTGTGTTTTAGGTGTGTGTACTTTGTTGTTTTTTTTTTATATATATTTTTTCTATAACTAAAAAGGGTCATTCGTGCTCATAATGTGTAACGATAGATGTATTATATTTTTTGCATATGTAACTGAATGTCAAAAAAAAGGAAATTGCTGTATAGTCAGGAGAAGCTAGCTGGAGTTGTCAACTCTTGTCTAAAAGAAATTTCTGAGAAAACTCTATCATCAAAAAATCTGTACAATAAGTCGGAGTCGGTTTTTAAACATACAGTTGTAGTGAGTAGTATCATGTTCTAATTTTTATTTGAGTTGTGTTATATAGGTCATTATTAATCCAAAAATGTAGTGGTCTTCCTCTGGCTACACATACAGACACTACAAGGTCAGTTCTCCTGTTCTAATAAATAATGGAACCACTTATGCTAAAGGTCAGTGATTATCACATTTAATATCCTCCTATATATGTTAAATGACTTAAGTTAATACTCAGGAGAAAATACTGTCACATTTACACTGCTCGTGTTTACATCATGAAGTATTTTAGCCTTAATAGAAATAATGAATCCCTGAGTTATAGATGCTGGGATTCTTTTTAGGAGAGACAAGGATGGACAGGATCAGGAATGAGGTGATTAGAGGGACAACACAGACAGGAAGGTTTGGAGAAAAAGCTAGAGAAGACAGATCGAGATGGTTTGGATATGTTCAGAGGAGGGACAGTGGATATATTGGTAGGAGAAGGATCCTAGAGATGGAGCTACCAGGTAGGAGACAAAGAGGAGATTGATGGATGCAGTGAGGGAGGACATGGAGTTAGTTGGAGTCAGAGTAAAAGATACAGAGGACAGGTTGAGATGGAAATTGTTGACTCACTGTGGCAACACCTGAAACAAGAAAAGTCAGCGAAAGGAAAAGAAGATTTGTATTTGTGTTTATATAATATCAAACCTGTGTGGTTGTCATGCTGGGGGTTTGGTTTGAGTTATTTGAATCACTATAAACTAAAGCCTGCCACAATAAAAAACTGAAACAGATTTAGATCATAGCTCTTTACCATAAATGATACTGAATGTGTATTCTCAGGTCTTCAGGTATTAGTAATATATGAAGACTTTTACACAACTTTTTTTGAGAGTGTTTGTTTACTGGAATGGCCAAAATATTTGTATTTTTTAATTTTAATATAAGTTTGGCAATTTAAAAAAATGAGTATTGTGGCTTTACAACGGAATATAAATAACACCCACGTAGAGAAAAACAAACACAAACATACAATTTTCAAAATGTTTATTTATTATGCATATACTGTATATTAACATACATTGTATGGACTGTTAGTGCAAGTTATAAGGATGTTCACAGATCAGTAAGAAGAGATTAAATAGTAGCCTTTTGTTTTTTTTTACTTTTTGGTTGGGTTTGGAGGGACAATATTTTTGTAACAGTTGCTCCTTTGTAAAAAAAAAACAAAAAAACACCCCTCCTCTGTGTTGTTATCAACATAAAATATTAA
This sequence comes from Paraplagusia blochii, assembly GCA_016785265.1. Lineage (NCBI taxonomy): Eukaryota > Metazoa > Chordata > Actinopteri > Pleuronectiformes > Cynoglossidae > Paraplagusia > Paraplagusia blochii. The sequence continues at coordinate 10 of JAFBJS010009985.1, read as the reverse complement.
TGTTGGAGTG
>JAFBJS010009983.1:169544-184477 GCA_016785265.1 Paraplagusia blochii | reverse complement strand
TTTCTTGTGGTAATAACATCAATATTTGTTTTTGGTATGAGGACACTGAAGATAAGGTCGTGCACATGTACATATATCAGGGTGTGTGTGTGTGGTTTGGTTTTTTTTTTTTTTTTTTTTTTTTTTTTTTTGTATTTTCTACTCCATTTATCATACATGTTCTAACCCTTCGCACCTTCATTTTATTGTTATTGCCTGCAATGTCATGTGACGAATAAATAATCTTGATTCTATCTTCAAACATGGAAAAAAATATCAAGTAAATACATACCTGCAAACTATTGTTATGAGTTAGTGCAAAGGAGGTGGTAAAGAGAGATATCTATGAGAAAATGTGATAGATATCAAACTAAATGTGTTAAATTTTCTGAATGTTTTTACAATACCTTAATTTTTGTTGTGATATCTTCCAAATAACACAGAAATTAGTAGTTTAACCCATTTATTATGCAACCCCCTTGGTTTCTTTTGTTTGTTTTTTTTTACCTGTAAAGAACATCTCACCCATTCATGTCTTCCCCTGTGGTTTGTCTTTGTCCACAGGTTTGATGATCAGTACACGCTCAGAGTCTCCTTTACTGATTGGAAGACCCGCAAATTCTGGGAGGCAGAGTTCATGCGCTCGGTGTCGACCTTCTTTGATGAGAACGGTACACTGGTGATGGACCAGTTTGAAAAGTGTGTTTCCAAACTGCACGACACGCTGTCGTCTGAAAAGAAGTCAAAGTAAAACACGTATTAATTTTGGTGGTGTGTGATGAAACAGTTAGGCCTCCGCTGCAGTAGGAAGTAGAGGACTGAACCAGACTGTTTTGTTTGCTGATGATTTCTGAGTTGGATTCAGAGGAAAAAAATCATCAACACATCAACAGAAGTCTTCATAGAAAAACAGGGTTTTTTTTTTTACTCCATTTCAGCTTGACTTATTTAACTTTTTAGTTGGCGATTGTTTATGGTTACCTCCAACATTGGCTTTTTCAGTACTTCTTTACACCTAAAGTGCTGACACATTACAGTAGCCAAAAATGTCAGACCATTGTCTAAGTCATCTGAACTCTAGTTGACCTGTTTGAAGTCATCACTTTTTCAACCCCCCCCAAAAAAAATAAAAAAAAACGTGCTCATTGTGAACTACATTTCTTTTTAATTGTTTGTATGTAAACATCGCGCCAAATTAAAGAGGGATTCTGTTACACAATGTAGTTGTTGAGTTTTTGTTGTAATACTGTACCTTGGCCTGCAGAGGTCACTCCTCAATTGAGTCTAGTTAAGTTATTCTATGTGTTTCTCATCCTTACGGACTTTAAGGGAAAAAATCCTTTCAACAAATAGTATATAAATACTATTTATTTTACAATTTATTGTTCCTGGATTTATCTCTTGGTTCCATATTTAAGAGACACATTCATTACATTTCACTGCACGTGATTCACATGTTTTTCAATAAACTGTATATTTAATAATAGTTGAATAATTATCAGACTGAACAGACTGAATATCTGCCCAATAATTTTACTTTTTGTGTTAAGTATATGCTTAAAACCCCATTTTCAAACTATTTTCTTAAAATAAATTTGAGACTATTCTGTATTACGTCCAACTGTTTTAATAATGCTTCTTATGAAATAAAATTGTCATTTATCAAAGGAATTCTACTTGTTAATATCATTTAGTCTTTATCTGCGTTTGTTTCTAAATGTGGAATAAAACAGTAGAAAATCCACAATCATCTGCTAACGGTGTCACAAACTTCCAGCCTGGTGCTGCAAGGGAAACATCTGCACTGGTGAGATTTGCATGTGCATCATTGTAAATATAATGTTAGGAGTTGAGCAAGTGTTACATCATTAGTCAAAGGAACAGAACTTTATGTTGAAAAAATTGGAGAGTTTGTAAAACCAGCTGAGAACTATGACTGATTCAGTTTTTTCTTTTATAACTCCTTTCTGTGGTCTAACGCTAAAAACTGGTTTGGTGAAAGTAGGTCACAGACCAAAGGTTCACATTGTCCGAAATGGACAGACAAAGACAGACAGAGTGTGCATATCTAAGTTTATTTCTGTTTTAATTTTTGGTTGTTGAAGTTTCTCCAGATAAAATTCCTTTTTTTTGCTGTATTTCAGTGTTGACATTTGTTAATATCTTCAATCTCTGCGTCACTTTATTGTTTCTTTGAACCTTGATTCTTTCTCTCTGCACCTTTTTGTGTTTTATTTCTTTTGTCCAAACGCATCCATTCTCTTTAAAACCCTGGTTCACAGGTCGTCTTGGCAGGGCACGTTCACTGACAGCAGGGGGTGTGGCCACAGTGTGGGCTGGTGTGTGTGTGTGTGTGTGTCCTCAGGCAGTGATTAGACAGGAGTGACAGAGGCTCAGCGTCAGTGTCCCACGGCCATGGCCTGTCTGATGGCTGCCTTGTCTGTTCACAACGCCAGCGTCACCAATGCTGTCATCATGGTGAGTCCAGAGTCTGCACACTGACTGGAGGGACACTGAGGGGACAGACAAAGGACAGGTGAGAAGGACAAAGATTAAGGGGTGCAGACTTAGTCAAAAGTGCAAAAGTGAGGAGACAGACTAAGGGCAGGCAAAGGAGAGACAGAATGCTTGTATGTGTTGAGGACAAAACTTCCAGTATGCAATATAAGCTTAGAAGACAGACATCGAAGTGAGACAGAGGACATATGTCGAAACACTTAAGGAGACAGAGTGAGAAAAGATTTGATAAAACAAGAACACACAGTTGGAGGACAGACAGCATACGGACATCATTGTCATATGAGAAAGTTATGACATAAAAAAGGTCAAAAAGACAAATCTGGAATTAGAAAATGTTAAATCTATAATTTAGTTAAATGTTAGTAACAACAGAGGAGTTTGAAACAGCACCGAGTATTAAATCACTGGTTGGTGCTCGTTCCAGGGGAAGTCTTCAGTGGATGTAGTCCGGATCAAACTTTTTCTCTTGTCATGTAATCCCAGGAACAGGGATTATGGCAACCTGAAATATACAGCCAGATTATTTTTCCTGTTAACAGTCATAACATTTATTGAACATCTCCAATTAATGTTGAGAATTTCTTTAAATTTAGCCTGTTACTGAATCACCACTGTGTTTAGCAACTGCTTAGAGATGGGGTGAGTTTTTTGGTGCTCGCTGTCTGTACCTCTGCTGGTACAGACACTCATTATTTACAGTCTCTTGCAATGTCTTTTTGCAGTGTTTTTGTTTGTCTTTTTTTCCAAGTTGAAGGTTCAGTTTTTTTGGCTGCAGGTTCATTGAATGTCTGTACTTGAGATCACAGTCCCGATCTGTGTTTCTTTCTTCAATTCCTGCTGCTTTATCAGCGTCGTGTTCCACTACACAGGCCCAGGATTCAATCCAAGCCACTAAGATAGTAAGAGTTGAGTCTAGAGCATCGTTATGTTTCATCACAAATATTTGTGACATTTTTTTGTTGATTCAACATTGGATTTTTCCAACAAGAGATTTTTCCCATGGATTTTCTGTTGTTATTTAGCAAAGTGATGAAACATGTGAGGAGCTTCTTTGATATCTGTGCATGGCTGTGAACTGGACTGGGGATGACCTCATTTCCCTCATTTCTCATCCCATCCTCAGAACAGTAACGGACCGCCTGACCTGATGTTGGACGTCGGGTCAGTGAGCATCAGTATGGACCAGATGGTCCAGAGGCCTGTGATGGGCGGCCAGCGGAAACCTCTGCTGCAGGTACTCGTGAAGAAGGTGGACAACAACCTGATGGAAGCCCAGAGGTTCTCCTCGTTACCACGAAGACCGGCCATCAACATCGAATTTAAGGATGTGTCATACTCAGTTAGAGAAGGTCCCTGGTGGAGAAAGAGAGGTATTGCACCTGCATCACTCACCCATGTAGATGTCGTTTATTACACTTTAAGAATGGTATCAAACTCAGTTTTTTTACCAGTGGGCCATATAGATTGTACTTCTCCACGTGTATATACATGTTACTGCAGTTTTTTTCCGGTAACATATATTGTTCATTGCTGTTTAAAAAAGACAACTATGGGATCGGACACCAGTGGACCTCAGTCATAACCTGTTGGTGGATTTTAACTTGGAACCCTCCAGACCCCAGTCCAGTTCCTTAGGCCACCACTAGGCCACCAGTGCCACAGCCGAACTAGACTATAGATATTATGTACCAGCAGCTGAATGATGAGGTCTGTCTTTTTGGGTCATAAACCCGAAAAACTGGTGTTGAAACAATGGCCCGGCATTGAATATTCTGAATATGTTGCATGTACTGTACGTTTTTGCAAAATGATTAATATCATTAAGCCAAAAAAGGTTAATCAGTTAAAATACATCAGAACGCTCAGCAGCATGTTTACAGATACTGTATCACGTTGTGTTGATAGTAGACTTATCTTTGGATCTGATGCAGTGTCAGATACAAAGTGTCTCCAAAGTGTTTTTGTTTTGGGTCAGTTTTGATTCATAAGACCAAAATCATTTTTTCTGTGTCCCTGACTGAGATCTGGTCCTGGAGCAGGTTAGGCACCATGCTGAGTCATCAGATTAACACACGTCAGTCCTCTCGTCCATGTCCATTGGAGGTTTTAAGGTTACTATCGATCAACAGCCTCAATTCTCAAGTGTGTTTACTGTCCATCACATTTATGACCCGTGAACGTCCAAGAAAAAAAAAAAAAAAGATTGAACAGAACTGAGCGTTAGGTTGTGCTCTATGTATGGAGATGATCTAATCCTGAGATAGTTGTATGAGGAACTGATATATTGGACATGGAAAAGCATTTAGTAAATTGCTGTTGGCTGTTGACTGTGTGTGTGTGTGTGTTGGTGTTAATCTGTTAATCTGCTGTGTTCTAAAAAGCCTAGAGGTCAGATTAAAGGCAGCGTTCTCACTGCAGACAAGAGGAACACAAATAAATTATGTAAGACTTCATCGTAGATCATTGCAATTCTGCAGACCAAAGGTGTTTCACTAATGTAGATCTTTAACCACCAGCAGCTTTAAATATTTTCCTCATCATCTAAAACAGTGGTCCCCAATCCATGGGCTCTGGGACTTCTTTATGGTCGCAGGGGCAGGTAGCAACTCTGCAACTGGCGCCCAAATCACACTGCTCCATACAGTCAGCCTTCCTGTGGGTGATGAGCCCACTGGAAGTTACAGTCATGGAAAAAATGATTAGACCACTCTGCTGTTTTCTTCAATTCCTTGTTCATCTTAATGCCTTGTTCCACTAAAGGTTTATCACCTCCCCCCAGGGCTGTCTCTTATACACATCTAGATGTGTATAAGAGACAGATGTTATTGCTAGTGATGTAGGAACGGAAGTGATTTTTGTCACTGTCAATAAAACCATGCAAAATGGCCAGAAATCAGCTCTGAAATTAAACTGAATGATGAGCCTTTTTTGTTGTTATTATATTTGTCCAGATTAATGTAGATTAAGTGGAAGCAGACTTTTAAATGGACAAGAAATAAAAGAAAGAGTGGTCTAATCATTTTTCCCATGACTGTGTGTTGATTGGGATGCTGCTATGCTCAGAACAACTCAGTGGCGACCTGTTAGCCGATGGATTTGAACCTGAAGCCTGTCCACTGCCTTAACCACTGAACACAATTGCTGTTATTTTGCATCTTATATATTATGTAATTCTTTCCATCATTCTTTTATCGCCTGCTTATCCATTACTGGATCACGGGGGCAGCGACACGACTGACACCCAAACATTGCACCATCCCATACTTTGTATTACTGTACAGTTGGTGAGCCCACTAGAAAAACAATGTTTTATTTTCACAAATGACCAGATTCTCTCCAGCTATGATTATTATTATTATTATTATTATTATTATTATTATACTTAGAGGATACAATAGATTTTGTTAAACATTAACCTAACCTAATTGTGTTTAATATCAGTTTATAACAACTGGTTATCAACTATTATCAGTTTCCACTCTAAAGACTTTCACAAAATCGTTAACATCAGTTAAAATAATCTTTTTATTCTTCTAAAGAGTATTTCCCTCCCTTTGGTGTTTGGGTTTCATTCAGTCAAACTGGATGTGAGAACAGAAAAGTTCTTCTCCTGTTTCAGACTCGAGACAAAAGACAAAGAAAAAGGAGAAAAAGGAAAAGAAAAAAAAAAACATTCAGATGTGAAATCTGACCTGGAATCTGCTCAGTGTAAAGAGTCAGACTCCACCCACACTGACAGCTGCTGTTGTCCTCACTTTACATCACTACACACCAGACTGTATCTTCTTCTTACCAAATATAAATGAAAACACAATATTACAGCCATTATATCTGCTTCACTCCTACTCCTTGTCTCTTAATGTTTTCATTTCTGTGATACTGTGGCAGCATCCTGGTGACAAACCACATTTTTTAAAAATTCATTCATCTTTATCTGCTGGTCCGTTGCCGAATCCCAGAGTCACCCAAATGACATTGCACCATTTTGCGTGTCTTCCTGTGGGTGGTGAGCCCACTGGAAGTTATGGGGGTCTGGACAATGCTATGATAAAAGCATCTCAGTCGCAACCTGGCGGCTGGTGGACTCCAACCAGAAGCTCTGCAGACCCAAGTCAATTTTAGTACCAAGACTTTAGTTCAGGTCTAGGACAAACTAAGGCCCGCAGGCCGGATCTGGCCCGTTGTACTTTGTAATCTGGCCTGTCAAGCTTCTCAAAATGACATAATTGTATTGTATTGTGACTTCTGTTTATTTTTCTTGCAATGCCCATATTTCCCCTGTAGATGGCATAGCGAAAGCTAAAACTATTTTAGCCTCTATGCATGACATTTACATGTCATTTACGTTAGCTCACATGGACGTTTCTGCTGCTGATAAGGTTGACTCTCTTCTGTCTTTGTTGTCAAGAAAATGTCCACACTGATGTTATCGTTGACACGTGTGGACATTTATTGACGTGTTGTGTGTGAATGGAGCTGTTACTAAACATGTGGGGATGTGAGAGGACATTTTTGGACATATCACATGTGTGGGAATGTGAGTTGGTTTCTTTGGACAAGTATGTGGACATGTGTCCATGTTCTGTTGTTGTCAGATTCTTTCTTTAAGTCTTTAATGAGACGCTCTCAGTGTCCGAACTCGCTATTCTTTTCAAGAACAAACATTTTGTTCCCACTGAGGTTTTGGTTTCACTGAGTTCTGAAACTCGCTCTGCTCGGATGTGAGGAAAATTCCTCCTTCACCTCCTCCTTCCCTCCTCCTCCTCCTCCTCCTCCTCAGGTACTTCCTCCTTCCACCCCCCCAAGGAGATAATTGTTAACCTGTTGCTGAATGAGTCGAACATACAGTAGCGAAAACTCCATCCGACTGTGACTGTACGGGTCATTGCAGCACAGAGTGTGTATTTCTGTAGAAGAGGTAACTGTTGGTCAAAGGGTTTAATCCATGCCAGTCAGTTATAATCTTATAATCTCATTAAACAGTGTTCAGTCTTTATCAGCAGGTTATTTTCATCAGCTCATTTGTTTTTCTCTCTATATACAGTACGTACCGTACAGGTGTCTTCTTCTTCGTCTGTCTTCTTGCGAATCAACATCTTCCATTTCATCCTGTTCTCTGTGTCTCCTACTCTGTCATATATGTACATATTTACAAAGATCTGATATATGAACTATATTGGAAAATGTCAAAAAGGCAATGATAAAAATGACAATGTCATGAAATATTTCTATGATTTTCCATACGATGTTTCCCAGAATATTTAAGCCATAAAACATGTAAAATATAACAATATATAATATTATAATGACATAATAATCCAGCAGCCAGTCTCTGGATGGACAAACTCCTTTTCACCAGATTGCTGACATAATAATGATAATAATAATAATGGTAATAATAATGATAATAAACATAATGATAATAAAACAAATATCAACTAAAATAATTCATATAAATATATAAATAATAAATATACATTTCATTTGATTTAAACATAAAATCAATTTTTTATAATGAATATAAATAATATAATATAAAATATATAATTAATTAATTTTTAAATTTAATTTATAATAAAATTTCATTTATTATTATTATTATTATTAATATCAAATATATTTTTAAATAATTACTGAAGTTTTAGATTTGATGCATTCTTGTTTATGTGGGTCAGATTGGTTTTATAATCAGGGCACCTCAGTGGCAACCTGGCAGCTGGTGGATTAGAACCTGAAACCTTTAACCACTAAACCACCACTGCTGCCATATTATAAAGATTTATTTATTAAATTGATTAAAAAACTTTAAAGACTTTTTCTGGGTAACTACTATTGGGTAACTCATTTCAGATAAATGACATCTCAAAGTGAAACAAGTGAATTTACTTTCCGGGAACCATGGAGGTTCTCTACAGGGTTCTCTGTGTGTGCCCTATTCTCTCATTGATCCCGTCCTCACCGGTGGAATCTATTGATCAGATCAGATTAATCAAACCTCCGGTGATATGGTGGGTTGGGAGGCTGTGACATCAGTGAGAGTGAAACCAGAGAGATACAAATCCTGGAGACTGAGCTGAAACCTGAAACACTGCACTGTGGACAAAGAGCTCTGTTCCTCAGAGCGGCTGGGAACCTGTGGACTCATTGTTTCTCTTCTTCTCAGGTTACAAGACTCTGCTCAAAGGGATTTCAGGAAAATTCACCAGTGGAGACCTGGTGGCCATAATGGGGCCCTCAGGAGCCGGGAAGTCCACGCTCATGAATATCCTGGCTGGGTACAGGTGAGGTCTCCACGCCTGACCGGCTGGTTCTGTACTGTAGACCAGAGCAGGACTGGTGCGGAAATGTCCACCTGAACCAGTGGACACCTGTGAAGGTTGGAGTAGATTGTTTTGGGATTTGGTGGTTAATTCAATTCACTGATTTACTCTGACAAATCCTCTGGGACGGCCTTCCCTTTGGCCCAGAGGCACTGCTCTGTCACTGGTGTGGGATTCAAACTTCACCTCCTGAGAAAGGTCAAATCCCAGTTAGGGTATTTAGCTTCCACTGGGCTCGCCACCTGCTGGACATCACGTACAGAGTCTCCTGTTTTCCAGTGAAATAGAAGCAGTATTTCACTGTTTGAATCACTGCTCCCTGCTCAGGAGCTGATGTTGGGTTTGTTAGATTTGTATGGAGGACATGAGACTGTGAGACTTCCAGAGGATTTGATTTCTCTGTTGTGTTTCAGTATTTATGACTATTTAGAGCAGTGAACACTGTGAGGAGATGGACAAGATCAGGAATGAGGGACAACAGAGACAGGAAGGTTTGGAGAAAAAGCTAGAGAAGACAGATTGAGATGGTTTGGACATGTTCAGAGGAGGGACAGTGGATACATTGGTAGAAGAATGATCCTAGAGATGGAGCTACCAGGTAGAAGACAAAGAGGAGATTGATGAATGCACTAAGGGAGGACCTGGGGGTAGTGGGAGTCAGAGGAGAAGATACAGAGGACAGGGGGAGATGGACAATGTTGACTCGCAGTAGCATAAAGGAGAAGTAGATTACTACATGCAAACATTTGATAAACTGATAAACTACTTTTTACTACTATTGCTACTACTACTACTACTACTATTACCACTGCTACCTACTAGTGTAACCACCACCTACTACTACTACTACAACCACTACTTCTACCACTTATTACTACTAATTTTTGTTACTACCTGCAAACATTTGGGTTTCGTTGATAGAAATAAGGCTTAAAAAAGACAAGATTCCTTTCAGATCAAAACAAACTGTCTTTGTCCTTTGTCCTCATGTTTAAAAAGTACCAGGTTATTGGACCCAACCAGTTTATAAGTCCTGATTCCAAGCACCAGTTGTTCAGTTTATCCGGTCTGGTCCATGTCTTCTGTTGGCGTGTGTGTCCAGGGAAACTGGAATGAAGGGTCAGATCCTGATCAACGGTCGGCCCAGAGACCTGCGCTCCTTCCGGAAAGTATCCTGTTACATCATGCAGGACGATATGCTGCTGCCCCACCTGACCGTCCGTGAGGCCATGATGGTAAAATGCAGAGATACAAAAGTCCAAATCCTGACTGGGACCTAGAACTGATGTAGTTCTTCACCTGCTGCCCTTGTTCCTTCAGGTGTCTGCTAACCTCAAACTGCAGGAAAAGGCAGAGACTCGCAAAGAGACGGTTGGTTTGAATCCCTCACTCCTTCTGCTATATTGGGTTTATTATGGCACCTGGTATGGCACCATGTAACATTCAGACTTAAAGTTACAGACTGTCTGTTGTCTGTGGGTTCAGGTCCGGGAGATCATGACGGCTCTGGGGTTACTGGAATGTGCTGACACCAGGACGTCGCACCTGTCAGGTGGTCAAAGGAAGAGACTGGCCATCGCTCTGGAGCTGGTCTACAATCCACCGGTCATGTTCTTCGATGAGCCCACCAGGTCAGATGGTCAACTGACATCAACTGACTTCAAACTGACATCAGTTAGTGCTTCTTTTAAGCACTAACCCCACTGATATTCACTGTCCTCCCCGTGTCTCTGTCTCAGTGGTTTGGACAGTTCGTCCTGTTTCCAGGTTCTGTCTCAGCTCAAAGCTCTGGCTCAGGGAGGAAGAACCATCATCTGCACCATCCACCAGCCCAGTGCTAAACTCTTCGAACTCTTCGATAAGGTATTCACTAACCCAACACTACTACCACCAGTACTATAGTAATACTACTATTACTTCATCTAACACTACTACTACCATCACCACCACCACCTACCACCACTACCTAATAGTACTACTACTGCCACTACCACCACTACCACCACCACTACTACTACTACTACTACTGCTATTACTACTACTACTACTACCGCTGCTACTACTACTTCTACTACTGCTGCTGATTCTATTATCAATACTACCTACTATTACTCTGACTACTACAACTAGTGGTGGTTGGAGTAGTTGGAGTAACTACAACTACTCCAACCTACACTACTTTCACCACTTACGACAACTACTACCCCCATCTACTAATATTACTATCACTACTATCACTAATACCACTTCTACTGCTGCTACTACTACTACTAATACAACCACCTCCTACTACTACTACAACAAAACAAACTACTACCACCACCAACTACTGCTACATCTATTAACTACTAGTTGTACTCTTACTATTACTACTGTACTATTACTGGAGTGCTGTGCAACAATGACAAGTAGTCACTTTCCTTCCTACTACTTTTTCCACTACTACTACTATAAACTACTAAGTGCACCTCCACCACCTCTTACTCTTCTGACTCACAGCCTGAATATCACTGCGTTGATACCTGCTCTAACTGATGGTGTCAGTATGGAGTTGACATGTGGTGTCCTACAGCCAGTGTTCTTATTGCTGATTGTCACATTGACCAAAGATTGTATCTGTGTGTTCCAGCTCTACGTCCTCAGCCAAGGTCAGTGTATCTACAGAGGAAACGTCTCAGGTCTCGTCTCCTACCTCAGAGAGCTTGGACTGAACTGCCCCACCTATCACAACCCTGCCGATTTTGGTAAGGGCTGCACCCACACACCAATAACACCTCCACCCTGACAACAACTCCGTTGTTTGCTGCTAACCCCACCTCTCTGACAGTGATGGAGGTGGCGTCTGGAGAATATGGAGACCAGATGGTGCGACTGGTGAAGGCAGTTCAGGACAGGAAGTGTGATGTGTGTCACAAGACTGAACTGAATGGAGATGTGAACCTACACCCTGTCCTCTGGCAGGGCACTGAGGAGGTGTGGAGGACACACACACGGTCTTAGAGACTGGATGTCTGTACTGATGCATCACTACTGTGTTTGGTCATTGTTGTCTTTTCGTTTCTTCTCAGGACTCGACCCCCTCTGAAAGCTGCCACAGATTCTCCACCAGCTTTATGACCCAGTTCTGCATCCTGTTCAAGAGAACTTTAGTCAGTATCTCCAGAGACTCGGTGAGTTGACTCAAAAGCAACACCTAGTTACAAGGTCTTCTCACCCACTTCCAGCTGTGATTCAGATGTCATCTTTGAACAGGTGTTGACCCACCTGAGAATCCTGTCTCATATCGGGATCGGTTTGTTGATCGGTTTATTGTACCTGGGAATCGGGGATGAGGCCAAGAAGGTTCTGAGTAACTCAGGCTTCCTCTTCTTCTCAATGTTGTTCCTGATGTTTGCAGCGCTGATGCCGACAGTTCTCACGTGTAAGAGTTCAAACAGTGACACCATCACCTGTCAGGCTCTTTGGTTCTACACACTGTTGTGACTCACTCCGGAGATTCCTGTCTTTTCTTTAAGTTCCTCTGGAAATGGGGGTGTTTCTGCGGGAGCACCTGAACTACTGGTACAGTCTGAAGACCTACTACCTCGCTAAAACCATGGCAGACATTCCCTTCCAGGTAGGGAGCAAGCTGCGAACATTCCTCTGATCCGCAGAGCCCCTAAAAATACCTACTAATCCGGAGGGATGGTTGAAAGTAGTTTGAATGGAGTATATGTGTCTCTGCAGTACGGGTGCAGTTATATAAGATGTTGATTAGTTGATATTTTTTTTAAGTTCAAAGAATAGAGAGTTGAATCACAGCATTTAAACTTACATTTTTAGTTTAATGTGTAGAATGTGTGACACAACATTCTATATATATATATATATATATATATATATATGCATATTTTTGTCATTCAAAAATAGAAATAGCTAGGAAATACCTAGGATAAGTTAGACTCTGCTGACATCTTCTGGACACTGCTAAGTTTGTTGTTTGCTTGTGATGTCATAACGTGATAATAATAACGTAATACCATTTTATAACAGTGCGGAAAAAACACGTTTTTATATTTAAGAATTAAATATACCTCAAACAAACAAAACCTTTTTTTTTTTTACCTATAATTTAAGCAATTGACCCGTTTTTACCGGATCACATTTTCCACTGGTCACATCATACTGGATTCTTCAGGATTCTGCTGCCATCTAGTGGCAGTTTTACTCATTGTAAGCCTTTAGTGGCTTAATTTTTCTGCCGGCAGTGGAGGCCTTGTATTAGTACATTTCAGGGTTCGGACTTTGGGTCTGCAAAGCTGCAGGTTTGAATCCACCAACTGTTAGGTTGCCACTGAGTGTAGCACCACAGAAAGACAGTTTGAAGCAGTGTGATTTGTGTGGCAGTTGTGGAGACTTCTGCCCCTGAGACTGGGTAACAGATAAGATCTTATACACATCTTGTGGAGGACACACACACGGTCTTAGAGACTGGATGTCTGTACTGATGCATCACTACTGTGTTTGGTCATTGTTGTCTTTTCTGTCTCTTATACACATCTTACCCCCATCTACTAATATTACTATCACTACTATCACTAATACCACTTCTACTGCTGCTACTACTACTACTAATACAACCACCTCCTACTACTACTACAACAAAACAAACTACTACCACCACCATAGTTTGCACTGGATAGGTTGGAACAAAAACCTGCAGCCACACCGGCCCTCGAGGAATGAGTTTGACACCCCTGCTTTAGTGGCTTCATTTTTCTGCCGGTAGTGGAGGCCTTGTATTAGTACATTTCAGGGTTCGGACTTTGGGTCTGCAAAGCTGCAGGTTTGAATCCACCAACTGTTAGATTGCCACTGAGTGTAGCACCACAGAAAGACAGTTTGAAGCAGTGTGATTTGTGTGGCAGTTGTGGAGACTTCTGCCCCTGAGACCGGGTAACAGATAAGAGGATGAATGAATGAATGTTACATGAGTGATTTTGCCGAAATTTTTCAAATGCTTCAACTTCGATATTGACCGATACTGATATGTAACCTCAAACTAAATGACTTTCAACCCTATACGTGATTCTGGGAATTTTGGGAAAACCCAGGCAATATGTTATTGGATTTTCATTATTAATCGAAAAAACAAACATTGATCTTATTGACATCACTAACAATGCTAATATCTGCCAGATAATATCGACCGACTGATATTATTGGATATCTAATTACAACAGACTTTGTGCACATCTTTACTGTGTTTTACAGGTGGTATTTCCAGTCATGTACTGCAGTATCGTGTACTGGATGACAGCTCAGCCTCCTGATGTTGGACGCTTCCTCCTCTTCTTGTCGCTGGGAATCTTGACGTCCTTTGTGGCTCAGAGTCTGGGTCTGTTGATTGGTGCTGCTTCCAATTCTTTGCAGGTTGACACATTTTTTTTAATAAAAACATCCTACTAGCGCCATCTACAGTCATTGTAGATGTCAGTTGTGCCTCCTGACGTCCTATTCTGAGTTGTGTTTGTCTCCTGCAGGTGGCAACATTTGTCGGCCCTGTCACAGCTATTCCAGTCCTGCTGTTTTCAGGCTTCTTTGTCAGTTTCGATACCATCCCCTGGTACCTGCAGTGGATGTCATATATATCCTATGTCAGGTGGGAGCGCTGTTTATTATATATTTTGAACTGATAACCATATACACTTAGATTTAACTGTTCAGAGCAGTGGAGACTGTAGAACAGAGAAGAATGGAGGACAGGCAGGATGGAACAACTGGAGAAAAGACTCAGGAGTGATCTGTGATAGAAGAGAGTCAGCTAAGGTGAAGGGACAGGTTTACAGGACAGTGGTGAGACCAGGCATGATGGATAGATTAGAGACACTAGGAATAGGTAGAAGACAGGAGACAGAGCTGGAGGTGGAGGAGTTAAAGATGCTGATGTTCTCTTTAGGAGAGACAAGGATGGACAGGATCAGGAATGGGGTGATTAGAGGGACAACACAGACAGGAAGGTTTGGCGAAAAAGCTAGAGAAGACAGATTAAGATGGTTTGGACATGTTCAGAGGAGGGACAGTGGATACATTGGTAGAAGAATGATCCTAGAGATGGAGCTACCAGGTAGGAGA
>JAFBJS010009983.1:156201-166306 GCA_016785265.1 Paraplagusia blochii | reverse complement strand
AATCTGCCCCCCACCCCCCTGTCTCTTATACATATCTCCACGTCTTCTCGGAGAGTCTCCTCATAGGAACAGCCACAAATAAATTTAATTCTTTTTATAAATCTTCTTCTTCTTCTCCTTTCGTCTTATCCCTTTTTTCAGGGGTTGCCACAGCAACAATTTCCATCTAAATTCTTTGAAAAAAAAAAGTCAAGTAAATGATAATAAAAGGCCAAAGTTTGATTAGACAACTGGACTATAGTTTTTTAGAAAATTCAGAACAGAAATGATGTCCAAGTTGTTTACATCACATAGTTGGTTCTGTGTTGTTAATGAGGTCCCACAAGTCAAGGGTAGTTTATCAGTGTGAACTTGTCTGTCTCTGAGGGACATTCACTGTTTGGCCAAAGTTTGTCCCTTCAGTCCCTCAGTAACAGGTTACTGTCCCTGGAGTCCAGGGAGACAGGTAATGATGTCCCTCTGGATACCCAAGGGACATCATTACCAGATGGCCAGCACAAGAACAACAACAGTGTGATGGTCCTCTCTGTGGTCTGTCCCTGAAGACACGGCTATACAGTAGTCACGTCAACTCATCACCTTGTTGGAACTTTGAAGTGGACCCAGGTAGTCACGGGTTCTAGTGCTGATACCTCCATGTCCTCCATCAGTGCATCCATCAGTCCCCTCTTTGTCTCCTACCTGGTAGCTCCATCTCTAGGATCATTCTTCTACCAATGTATCCACTGTCCCTCCTCTGAACATGTCCAAACCATCTCAATCTGTCTTCTGTAGATTTTTTTTGTTGTTTCACATAATTTGTTTGGACAAAGTTTTATTTGGTCGCATGCCCTTCCTTCCACTGACCATTTATCCGGGCTTGGAACCGCCACCAAAAGGGCGAAGAAGAAGAAGTATTCTGAGATGCTCAGAGATTCTCTCAGAGACATGATGAGAATAACGCTCAGCAAAGAAAAACTAATTCTCCAGACAAGTCGTGTCATTCTGTGACCGGACACGAAAGAAAAGGTGAACACGATGACGTGTATGGACCAGGAAATGTCCGTCTGATCAGTGTGGTCAGTCAGTACGGCCGTGCTGCTTTCTGTTGTTCAACAGTTTTCCCCTCTGTATCTATGTGCAGTGTGATAAGGTGGACGGGAAAATTTAGAGGATTTTAAATGTTTGATTTTCTCATGATTTATTTTGAGGTAGTTGGGAGCGACGACCGTGAGGTGATATTCGCTTGTCGTAACCCTCTGTACGCTGCACTGATTGTTAGTATATGAAATACAACACAGTTTCCTTGTTGCGTTGTCTTGTCTTCACAGCAGCCATGTTGGATCATCGACTTTAACTTAGTTAAAGCTGTTTTTTTTAGTTTTTTTCTCAATCATTGCAGTCATTGTAAAAACAATGCAACAACTGTCAGTATATCACAGTGCTTCTCAATTATTTTCTGTTACGCCTCCCCCCCAGCAAGAAGAAAACAATTTGCGCCCCACCCCCAACCACCATTGGACCCCCACCACCACCCACTCTCCTCTGCAACTATAAATAATAGCATTTGTCTATAAAATAGTTCTAGCTACACCTCTGCATAACATTGTATCTTTGTTAACATAAAGAAACAAAAAAAAAGATATAGTTCAACTTACAAGGATGTGCAATTACACTTTATTGTAGTACGGTGGAAATAAAGCATGTTCCCCAGGGTAAACACGCGCCCCCCTTAGGACCGCACCACGCCCCCCTGGGGGGCCCGCCCCACACTTTGAGAAGCACTGGTTTATCATGACTGTAATGACCCATCAAGGCCACATCATTCATTCATCTTCATCTGTTAGTCCATTGATGGATCTCAGGGGCAGCTGGTGCCACCCTAATCACATGAGCCCAAGTGAAGTTATTGGGGTCGGAATGATGCTACGTTCAGAGCACCTCACTGCTAACATGGCAGCTGGGGGATTTGAACCTGGAAGCCTTGCGAACTCAAGTCTGTTCCCTAAACCACTAGGCCACCACTGCCCATATCAATTATATATTTGTGGAATACTGATGACATTAAGTCTGGAATTGGACTCCAACCCTGGTATGTCTACATTACTCTGTCTAACAAGTGCGGCGGTGGCCTGTAGGTTAAGGAACCGGACTCAGGTTTTTAAGTCCGCAGGTTACTGACTGAGGTCCACTGAGCATGGCACCGTCCCCACTCACTGCTCTCAAAGCTGCTCACTGTTCACTTTGGTGATGGGTTAAATACAGAGGTGATATTTTGTTGTGTTGTGTGGTGTGAATCACAATGTCACAATGACCAGGAGTTTGCTGTAACAATTAGTGACTTATGGTGACCCCTAATGGAAAGAATACACATTACATCTGGCTGCAAAATGGTCAATCTGACCCTCATCAGGTCTGTCGTCCACTGAGTTGCATCTTTAATTTTTTAGCCCACGTCCTCCATGACTCCTCCTCACCCTGGGACCAGGACTTGATAGAAGTGTGACATTCAATTGTAGCTAATTACTAATGCAGAGTACACTGAGCTGATTGGTCAGGGTTGTAGTCAGTGGTGATGTCATAGCAGTCACATGTACTGGTCTGGTGTTAAAGGGTTGGAGGTTCATGGCTCAGCCGAGTGGATGGTTGTGACTGTGACTGTGATCAGATCAATCATGTAGAAACCAACAACCATGATCTCTGTCAGTGGATGTGTTGGTCGCTGCTTCTCCTTCTCCCGTCTGTGCTGCTGTTGTTTGTGACGTGACCATGAACTCGACCATCTCCTCCATGTCCTACTTCATTCTTGGTTCTTATGTGAATGTTGGAAAGCTGCGATACCTGTATTTCATCATCGCTCTGGTGCTGTACACGGTCATCACTGTTTGTAACGCAGCTGTGATCCTGGTCATCTGTATGAACCGGAGTCTCCATGAACCCATGTACCTGTTCCTGTGCAGCCTGTTTGTCAATGAACTGTATGGATCCACGGCTTTGTTCCCGTTGCTGCTGCAGCAGATTCTCTCTGACGTTCACCTCGTCTCTGTTCCTCTCTGTTTCCTGCAGATTTTCTGTGTTTATACGTACGGAAGCGTTGAGTTCATGAACTTAGCCGTCATGGCCTACGACAGGTACCTGGCCATATGTCGCCCTCTGCAGTACAGCACGGGCATGACCACGCACAGAGCCTTGGTTCTGGTTCTGTTTGTGTGGCTGTACTCCTTTGTGAAGTTTCTAGTCACGTTGTCTCTGAACCTGCGTCTGGAACTGTGCGGCAACGTCATCGACAGTCTGTACTGTCACAACTACCTGGTGGTCAGACTGGCCTGTTCTGACACCACCGTCAACAACATCTACGGTCTGTTTGGTATCGTTCTCACAGTCCTGGTTCCTCTGCTCCCCATCCTGTTCTCCTACATGAAGCTCCTGCACGTGTGTTTCTCTGGTAGTAAACAGCAGAGAGTGAGGGCTCTCAGCACCTGCTCTCCTCAGCTGGTCTCACTCATCAACTTCTCCTTCGGTTGTATCTTTGAGATTCTACGGAGCAGGTTTGACATGAGAGCTGTTCCCCAAACCCTGAAGATTATTCTGTCTCTTTATTTTCTCATCATCCAGCCACTGCTTAGTCCCATAATGTTCGGATTACAGATGAGCAAAATTAGGAATGTGTTTAAAGCCCTGCTGGGATTGAAGGCGGCGGAAAATCATCCACAGGACAGTTGAAATATGTTGATGTTTATTTTCCTCCTTTTGTAGTCGCCCAGTATTCTTGGATGTGTTTTGTATTAAAATACAATCATAACATCAGTGTAAACAGAATGTGTTGTTTGTGTAGAGGATGACATCATGACGCTGGGGTTTTTCCAAGACAAAACACTTCTGATCTGGTGATTCTGGAGATGGAACGTTGAACGATACTTCTGGAGTATTTCTTAGACGACGTACTCCTTCAGTACCATTTACAACCAACTGGAGTTTGGTTGAGAGAGTAATGATGGAAACAGTTTGGAACAATGAGAAGAATTCAGCTGTTTTATTTGAATAGCAACTAATCTGTACCAACAACTCCCTCCCCAAAATCAACAAAATCAACAAAAAAAAAATAATAATTTTTAGATAAGGAAACAATGTGACATTAGCGTAACCTGTGACCATGAACAGTCAAACGCAGGATAACAATTCTTTTTTTCTTCAGTCTTGGTTTCAAGCATTAAAATATATTTTATCTAATATAAAACAAAAACGTAATTTGAAACAATTAGTATTATTCAAAAATACGGTAGAGCTGGATAAGGATGTAATGTTTTTGTAACAATACTTTGACTATAATAATTTGACTTTTTTTTCTAGGAGAGAAAGAAGTTTTGATCACAAAGTTTTAAAATCAATTACATTAAACAAAACCCATTCTGACTGAAAGTTCAACCTCCTTGGTTAAACATGCATCAGTTGAATCCCTCAGCGAGTCACCAGTCCCAGAACCACAGCTGCAGCTCCTCTGGTCCAGGCCCTTTTTAAAGCTGTTTAACTTTATCAACACTTTTCTGAGTTAAACTGAGAAGCCCCTGTCTACTGGTATATGTTCCTGTCTCCTGGTATCAGACTCTGAGTTTTGGTATCAGATCCTATGATCTTGTATCACATCCTGTCCCCTGGTATCAAACCATATCCTTGGGTATCAAACTCTAAGTTCTGGAATCAGACCCAGTCTTATAGTGTCAGACCCTGTCCTGTGGTATCAGAGTCTGATTTCTGGTTTCAGATCATATGATTTTGTATCAGATCCAGTCTCCTGGTATCATACTCTGTATTAGGGCTTCAGACCCTGTCTCCTGGTATCAGGCTCTGAGTTCTGGTATCAGGCTCGGTCTTCTGGAATCAGACTTTGAGTTCTGGTACCAGATCCTATGATCTTGTATCAGATCCTGTCTTCTGTCAACATATTCTTGTCACTTGGTCTTAGATTCTGTCTTGTGGTATCAGACCTGGTCTTCTGGTATCAGTCATTTTTTTCCTGGTATCACACCCAGAGTTCTGGTATCATATTTCTCTTCTGGTATCAGACCCTGAGCTATGGTATTAGACCCTGTCTTTTAGTATCAGTCCTTGTCTCCTTGTATCAGACTCTGAGAGCTGGTATCAGATCCAGTCTTCTGGTATCGGACTCTGTATTAGGGTATCTGACCATGAGTTATGTTATTAGACCCTGTCTTCTTGTATCAGACCCTGCCTCCTGGTATCAGACCCTCAGTTCTAGCTACTGCAGACTGGTAATGGCTCAACTACAGAAGCTAATGATTAGTATAATCCTTAGTGTCTACAGATACCAGTGATGGTCAGTTACAAGAAGTAACTCAAATGTATTCAGTTACTTTTCAAACGGTGATTCCACTTTATGTCCTTCAGAACCAGTTCCAAAGATTCTAGTTTTAGTCCTGAATGTTGTGGGAGTGTCTCTGTCATAGGACTTCATGAATATCGATGATGTCCCTCTTGAGTCCTGGGACACCCTGATATGTACAAGTGAGACGGTTGTCAGTGGCCAGAACTGTTGTGTTGGAGGTTGATGTTTGGGTCAGTCTCTGTTTTCACTCATCTCTAATGGAGTGTCAGCAAAGACAACCAGGCTGAGACGTTGTTGTCCAATTGCTGAGCCCCTGACGGCAGCATGAACTCAACACTGTTAGTCTTAACTGACTTGATCTTAACAGAGTATTTGAATGGAGGAGATCTGAGGTATCTGTACTTCACTGTCACCGCTCTACTGTACACCGTGGTTGTTGTCTCTAACCTGTGTGTGATTGTTGTCATCTGTACAAACAGGAGTCTCCATGAACCCATGTACATGTTTCTGTGTAACCTGTTCTTAAGTGAACTGTATGGAGCCACAGGTTTGTTCCCAATGTTGCTGGTTCAACTCCTGTCTGACATCCACACTGTCTCGGCCTCACTCTGTTTACTGCAGATTTACTGCCTGCACACCTATGCACACGTGGAGTTCTGTACCCTAGCTGTGATGTCCTATGACCGCTACCTGGCCATCTGCTGCCCTCTGTTGTATAACAGACGCATGACGCCTCACAGAGCCTTGATCTTTAATATTTTGGTGTGGATTTACTCACTTGTGAAGGTTCTTGTGCCAATGTCATTAAACCTGCGTCTGAAGGTGTGTGGAAACTCCATAGATAATGTCTACTGTCACAACTACCGCATTGTCAAGCTGTCATGTTCTGACACGACCTACTACAACATCTATGGGTATGCCATGGTCATCGTGACCATCATGGTTCCTCTGCTCCCCATCCTCTTCTCCTACGTGAGAATTTTCCAGGTGTGTTTCTCTGGCTGTGTGCAGACAAGAGTGAAGGCTCTCAGGACCTGCTCTCCTCAGCTGGCCTCACTCATCAACTTCTCCTTTGGTTGCACATTTGAGACCCTCCGCAGCCGCTTTGACGTGAGAGCTTTGCCCACAGTCCTGAGAATTGTTCTCTCTCTGTACTTCCTGCTCATCCAGCCCCTGCTCAGTCCCGTAATGTTTGGATTACAGATGAGCAAAATAAGGAGCATTTTAAGACAAGTCCTTGGCTGCAAGACACATCGTGATCCAAGCGGAAAAGGACTAACATCTACAGTATGACCTCCGGTTTATTGACTCTAAAATATATGTACGCAAGCCACCTGAAGGCTTTCTGCATGTGTGACTAAGGCCCAGAAATGTAAAATACTCCTGGTTTTGTCTGTGTTCTGTGAAGTTCAGAATTACAACAAAGACATGAAAAACAAACAATATCTGTTCAATTATTATGATTATATCTAAGCTGCACTTGACTGAAGTCAGTCACTGACTGGCAATGATTGATTTCCCCCATTCTTTTGTCAAGCCACTAGTTTGATTTATCAAGTACTAAGTAGATTATTCTGATGTAGCTGTACTTGTGGGGACATTGTTTAGTATTAGCACGGAAAGTAAACTCCTTGTCACTGTCAAACACACCACCAAAAAGGACCTCTGCATTTAACCCAAAGTCAACAAGGCAACAGGTGGATTGGAACCTGGAACCCTTTTGACCCAAGTCCAGTTCTTGATCCACCAGGTCACCACTTCTCACTGTAAACATAATATTTATTGTAGAAGACAAAAAACCCAATTTTAATATTTTCAAATTCTCTTATTTTATAAATGTAGAGATGATGGTTACAGCTGAGCGAGAAAAATGAGGTTCAACATCGGTGGTGAATGTGGTGAACACCTATTACGTACAGTTTTTGAAGTTCAGGTTTAAGTCAAAAAGTCAGAGAGAGAGTATCAGGCTGAGAGAAGTGATAAAGATTAGAAAAGCAGAGATGGACAGCAGACTTTTTCATAAAAAAAAAGATAACTTTAAAATAATCAGAAATCCACTCTGACCATTTGTGGTAAATTCATATTCAAGCTGCAAATGTCTGTTTGTTGGTGTCATATCTATATAGTGAAGAGGGGTCCAGAGGTTCAACAACTATCCCTACTGTTCTAATCATATACTGAGTTTGTTGCTTGGAAAAACCCAATGCTGTAATTGCTGACAATGGAATGGACGCCAAAGAAAAATATTTCTTTCTAACCTTTTAAACTTACTTGATTTTCTACTAATTTACAACTTGTGAATCAAAGAATGAAGCAACAAGGGAGGGAGTGAGAGGGGGTGGGGGTGGGGGGGGTGGGGGTCAAGATTAGGTCTCCTATAGGTACAAACCTTATTACCCCGGTCCCTGAAGCTGCAGCAGCTGCAGTTACTCAGGAGTGAAGCTGGGACTCAGTCTCACACACTGACCTGAGATGAACAACTGTCATCATTGATGACGCGACTGTTGGTCTAAGTCTGTGTCTAAGTCTATGTGTGATTCTGAGAGAAACCTGAGCATTTGTAGAGAATTTATTCTTAACTATTACTTCCTTGTCTGTACTTTAACTTCATCAGGATTCACGGTATTTGATGTCCTTAAAAACATAAATGTATGATTTTTTTTATGTAGCTGAGAAACACCATGAATGTTTTGTTCTTTGTTTTTTGTTGTTAAGCTGTTGATCATAGTGTACTTCTAACAGGGTGTAGCTGGAGTTTGGTCGGTCAGCAGACAACATGAACTCCACCCGCGTCTCCTTCTTCACCCTCAACCATTACAGAGACGTTGGTCTCCTCAAGTACTTGTACTTCCTCATCATGCTGCTGCTCTATGTTGCCTGTCTGGTCTCCAACCTGCTGTTGATCGTCATCATCTGTATGAACAGGAGTCTCCATGAACCCATGTACCTGTTCCTGTGCAGCCTGTTTGTGAATGAACTCTTCGGAGCCTCGAGTTTGTTTCTATTTCTTCTGACTCAGCTTCTCTCCGACGTCCACACCATCTCTGTGCCTTTCTGCTTCCTGCAGATTTACTTCATCTACGCTTATGTCAATGTGGAGTACTTAAACCTGACCATCATGTCTTATGACAGATACCTGGCCATCTGTCGTCCACTGCAGTATAACACGCGTATGTCTCTTAGAAAAGTTCTCAGGCTCATCATTTTTGTCTGGTTGTTTCCTATCATTGAGGTGGCCGTGATGGTGTCTCTGTCCCGGCCGCTGAAGATGTGTGGACACATCATTAACAAGATCTACTGTGACAACTACTCAGTGGTGAAGCTGGCCTGTTCTGACACGATAGTCAACAATATCTATGGGATTTTCTACACTGTCATCCTTGTGGGTATAGTCACTTGTCTGAATGGTTTCTCATACACAGGGATTTTAAAGGTGTGTTTTTCTGGCTGTAAACAGACCAGACAGAAGGCCGTGAGAACCTGCTCTCCTCACCTGGCCTCACTCATCAACTTCTCCTGCAGCTCTTTGCTCGAAGTGGTGCAGAGCAGGTTTAACATGACCAGTGTCCCTCTGCCCTTGAAGATTTTTCTCTCAGTTTATTTCCTTGTTTGTCAGCCGCTCTTCAACCCCCTCATCTATGGATTCAACTTGACCAAAGTACGTGTTTTATGTAAACGTTTATTGGTGGGAAAAGAGTAAATTCCTTCTTTGTTAAAGAGGGGGTTTGTTTAATGCATGTTGAACATTACAATGTAGAACATGTGTTTCAAACTCCAAGGCCAGAGGCAAAATAAAAACCATGTTGCTGAGTTTCTTAACTTTCATTCATCCATTCATCTTTGTCTTCTTTTATCTGTTACTGTGTGGCATGATGTGCCCCTTGGTGGAAAATGAGTTTAACAGATATATATATTTAATTCACACAGAGACTGGCTTAAAAGTTCATTGATGATGCAGTTTGACATGTGTCTCCATATGTCAATTTTTTGGTCTGTTTAAGGACAGGTTGTGAAAATAATCAAGTGCTTCATACATTTTGCCGTGAACCTGTGATCAGCTGTCAGGTTTTGTCACGTTGGTGGGATGAATATTGAGAAAAGAATTGTGAAGAAAATGTAAAACAAAATACACATCTTTTTTCCCACCTGTCAAAATAAATATATAAGGATGTCCGATCTGACATTCACCGATACCGATATAGGCAGCTAATTTCCCCTGAATTAGTGTGATACCAGATTAAATGCAATCTATAAATAAACGTGTACAACATAAACACATTACTTTAACATAAGTTATGGAAAACCTTTAACATTTTAAACCGGGCTCATTCAGCCTCCACGACAATAGTCAATATAAATGGGCACAGATAGAAACAGTTGCAGTATAAGAGTAAAAAGACCTTTTTAATGAGAGAAAAAACATTTCAGCATCGTCACAATTTAAACGACTCTTCTCGTTGAGGACATGAGAGACGACGAAACATTTAATACTGATAACAGGTTTAAACAGGTGTCATCAGAGCAGGTATCAATCAGGGGACAGAAAAATTATGTGGAGTTACAACTCTGTTAAAGACAGGAATCCTGCTCGTTTGTCTGTGACCAAATATTATTATTTGCTAAGATTAAACAATTTATTTAATTTAAAAATCCTACATTATGATTTCCTGGATACTTTCTCCACATTTGGTCTCTAATAGTTCAGGTCAGGGGTTCCCAGTAGGTAAATCAGGATCTAGTAGATCTCCAGAGGAGTGTTGGTTGATCCTGAGCAATAACTTA
>JAFBJS010009983.1:132479-153902 GCA_016785265.1 Paraplagusia blochii | reverse complement strand
ACTTCTCACTGAGGAAGAGAACTGCTGAGCATTTCTAGAGAATCCATTTCTATATCCCACCTTCCTCTCTCTCTCTCGATGGTTTTCGATGTCCTTAAAAACATAAATGTATGGATCGCCATGATTGTTTTGTTCTTTGTTTTTTGTTGTTAAGCTGTTGATCATAGTGTACTTCTAACAGGGTGTAGCTGGAGTTTGGTCGGTCAGCAGACACCATGAACTCCACCCGCGTCTCCTTCTTCACCCTCAACCATTACAGAGACGTTGGTCTCCTCAAGTACTTGTACTTCCTCATCATGCTGCTGCTCTATGTTGCCTGTCTGTGCTTCAACCTGCTGTTGATCGTCATCATCTGTATGAACAGGAGTCTCCATGAACCCATGTACCTGTTCCTGTGCAGCCTGTGTGTCAACGAGCTCTTCGGAGCCTCAAGTGTGTTTCCATTACTTCTGACTCAGCTTCTCTCCGACGTCCACACCATCTCTGTACCTTTCTGCTTCCTGCAGATTTACTTCATCTACGCTTATGCCAATGTGGAGTACTTAAACCTGACCATCATGTCTTATGACAGATACCTGGCCATCTGTTGTCCACTGCAGTATAACACGCGTATGTCTCTTAGAAAGGTTCTCAGGCTCATCATTTTTGTCTGGTTGTTTCCTATCATTGAGGTGGCCGTGATGGTGTCTCTGTCCCGGCCGCTGAAGATGTGTGGACACATCATTAACAAGATCTACTGTGACAACTACTCAGTGGTGAAGCTGGCCTGTTCTGACACGAAGGTCAACAATATCTATGGGATTTTCTACACTGTCGTCCTGATCGGCATAGTCACTTTTCTAAACCTTTTTTCGTACATGAAGATTTTAAAGGTGTGTTTTTCTGGCTGTAAACAGACCAGACAGAAGGCTGTGAGAACCTGCTCTCCTCACCTGGCCTCACTCATCAACTTCTCCTGCAGTACCTTCTTTGAGATCATGCAGAGCAGGTTTAACATGACCAGTGTCCCTGTAACCCTGAGAATTTTTCTTTCAGTTTATTTCCTTGTTTGTCAGCCGCTCTTCAACCCCCTCATCTACGGATTCAACTTGACCAAAGTACGCGTGTTATGCAGGGGTTTATTGGTGGGTGAGACTAACTTCAAAAATTAAAACATGCGTGTTAATAATTAGAATGTAGAATTTGACTATATATATATATATATATATATATATCTATCAATAGGTTCATATATATTTCTTGGATGAATATCCTGCAGGTTATAGAAGAGTGCTCTATTTCTCCACTGCTGTACCTCATGCTCGGTCCTAACATCTGAAGATCACTCCACAGGTCCACTCCTGGGTGGGTTGTTTATGTTTTTCCGTTTTATTTTGATACTCCTGCAATACCATCAGTTCAACTCATGTCCTGTTACTGAGATGAATATTGTGAAGGATTTTTTTTAAAATATATTTTCCCTGACGTTTGAAATAAATACATAAATAAATAAATATATTCAGTGCTTTAAGAACTCACAGTCAGTGCTACAGCTTATTCCATGTTAACTTGAAGGAGATGAAGAAAGTTCTAAATGAGTATTATTTCCATTGTAAATTATAATCAGTGTCATAATTCAGACCAAAATATTTTCCCCTTGTTTCTTATCCACCTCCACAGTGAGTCTGTCAAAAAAAAAGGAGATAAAAACAAACAGCACCTAAAAGGAAACTATGAATATAATAATATTATAGAGGGCAGTGGAAAACCAATACCATTTTTTCCAGTCTGTATGGATCCTCCTATATACTGTGGAAGCATATTACTGCATCAACGATAATAAAAAATTAAAATGTATTCTGTTATTTATAATAGTGTTTATGTTATTTTTTAATTAATTCCTCTAAGCACAGGATTAATTAAAATAACTAAAGTTACTAAATTATTATTAAAAAAAAAAAATTAAAAAAACAGTATAACATTATTTCATTAGTGTTTTCCGTTATTCCGTTATTTTGTTAATCATTATTTAATCATCAAAAAAAATTATGTCAGATGGGGCAGTGCAATGCAAAGTGGCAACCTGGCCACTGGTGGATTAGAACCTGAAGCTTTGAGGACAAAAATATATTTATAAAAACATAATGTGGACTTGGGTCCTCCGGATTGCCACTTTGCATTGCACTGAAAAGAAATAAGACAATTTCTCTTCCCTATTTCCATATTACATATGCATGATCACTGAGATAAAGACATGATATGGGGCATCTTATTTTGAAGCACAGCAGGACAGTTTTTTTAGACATTAAGTCTGGTACCATTATTAATTTCAATACGTTTTAATGAAGCCTTATTTTGACATTTGACAAGATTTTTTGTTCATTTTTATTTTCACTTTTTTGAACTCTGGCCTTATTTCCTTCTAAAGAAGTTGTCAGTTGACAGAAATCTGCAACAAGCATCAGCAACAAAAGCAGAAATAAATGACTTACTGGTCAATTTTACTTTTAAAATAAAATAAATCCGTCATTTGGTCGGTTTAACCAAAACAACAAACAACAATATTTAGGATTTACAAATTAACATTGGTATGACTATGTTAACATTATATACCTGTGCAGGTCATTCATGACCTCTAATGATCACAGTTTGCTTTGAGATGAAGTGACTGTAACAATATTATGTCCTTTTAACGTGAGGTAATATAATTCAGCTCATCTTTTCTTTTTTTCTTCCTGCACAAGAAACCAATATACAGAAACACATTTTTAGGTCAGAATTAAGAATTTCCATTCAGTTAATGGAGTGGAGAGACAAGGTCGACGTGAAATCTCATTAAAAAAAAAATTAGGTTTTTCACAAGATTCTGAGGTTAGATCTTTTTTCTGTTTTTTCTACAACAAAAAATCTGTTGAGCTTAAAAATCAAGTTTGGTAAAAAAATAAATCTGAACATGATGAAACTAAACGCCTTCTGAACAGGGCACCTTTACGTTCGACAAGAAATCAGGTTTTTACAGATGACACGTATTTTAGTCAGGTTCAGTCCATAAACCAGGGGGTTGAAAATGGGGGGCGACATAACGAAGTAGAGAGACAGAAAGATTCGCAGCAGGATGGGGGCTCCTTTCATATTCAACCTGCTCTGGATCACCTCCAGAAACATACCAGAGCAGAAGTTGAAGAGCGAGGCCAAGTGAGGCCCACACGTGGACATGGCCTTCTGCCGGGTCTGTTTGGAGCCAGACAAACACACACGCAAGATTTTGAGGTAGGTGTAGACGATGAGGAGAAAGAGGCCCAAGAGTACGATGAAGGTGTAGACCAGACCATAAATGTTGTTGACCGTGGTGTCAGAGCAGGCCAGCTTCACCAGAGAGTAGTTGTCGCAGTACAGTCGGTCGATGACATTCCCGCACAACTTCAGAGACGCGTTCAGTGTCACCATTGTCACGATCACAGCCAGAGGCATGAGCCACGTCAGAGCAATGACCTGGACAACCCTTCCAGACGTCATCCTGCTAGTGTAGTGCAGGGGGTGGCAGATGGCCAGGTAGCGGTCGTAGGACAGCACAGCCAGGTTATAGAGATCCACATTTGCATAGATATACAAACAGAAAATCTGCAGGTAACACATATGGGCAGGAATAGTGTGAACATCTGCCAGGATCTGCAGCATCAGCAGTGGATAAAAACCTGTGCTCCCCCACAGTTCATTCACATACAGGTTACACAGGAGCAGGTACATGGGTTCATGGAGACTCCTGTTCATACAGATGACAACAATCAACAGCAGATTGGAGACCAGGGCTGAAAGATATAAACACAACAAGATGAAGAAAACCAAGTATTTCCACACACCAATATCATAGTAGAAGGAGAAGATGAAGAACTGAGTGGAGTTAAGACTCATCCTCATCTCTACACATGCACAGTTTAGAGTTTCTGTCTGTTCTCAAGCACAGACGACCTGGTCCCTGCCCCTCGCCACAAACATCTGCTTCTGCTGCTTTTAAAGTCTGAAGGTGAGACTCAGTGACACGTGTGGGCGGGGTCATCATTCATGGACATTTCATTTCAGGGAATATCTATCTATCTATCTATCTATCTATCTATCTGTCTATCTGTCTATCTGTCTGTCTGTCTGTCTGTCTGTCTGTCTGTCTGTCTATCTATCTATCTATCTATCTATCTATCTATCTAACTATCTATCTATCTATCTATCTATCTATCTATCTACCTACCTACCTATCTACCTACCTGTCTGTCTGTCTGTCTGTCTGTCTGTCTGTCTGTCTATCTATCTATCTAAATAAAGTCAGTCCCCATGACCACCACCAGAATCACACGTTACCATACCAGCCCATTGTGAACCTTCCTGTAAATCGCATAAGTCAAACTCAAGGCCCGTGGGCCAAATGTGGCCCATGAAGTCCTCGTGTGTGAAAAACTTTTATTATGTCATTTCATTTCAATGAGTTTCTTAACCTGATGAATTAAAACTTGTTTATTAACACATCAATGAACATCATTAGTTACCTAAAATACCAAACATTAATAATAAACTGCAGTAAGATGTATTAATATGTTATGTAGTAGTTACATTTATAATCTTCCAATTACAACGGGTCATTGATGTGGTGCCCTGGTAAAAATCAGTTTGACAACACTGCTGTGAAAGGTCAGTCAGAACATTTCAGCTCATCCAGGAGGTGAACCCTGGTGGTCAAGACTGGATAAACTGACTGGGTTTAAGGGGCTGCAGCCCTGGGACTCGCCACTAGGGGGCGGTGGGGTCTCAGGTTGTTGATTAAGTGACTAAAATGAGTTTATTGAGGTGGAAGTTTACTTATACTCAATTTTCTCAACTTCAAATGCAATATAAACAAGAAAAATGTCAGGTCAAAGGAAACACAGGAGCAGGGCCAAAACATTTATATATATATATATATTTATAATGTTACTTATAATTTCTATTGACTTGGGTTGCAAAGGTTTGTGGGTTTTAAAATGCAGGTGACTGGAAAAGAAGTTTGGACTGGTCAACAAAACCTTCAGGCTGTACATACGGACAACTCACTTTAAACTGTAGTGCATCATAGATTGGTTCTGTGGATGTTTCTGTGCCCATGTGTCAGTGAAGCTGTTGGCCTCAGAAAATGTTCACCCGGCCCTGGTGGAGTTCCACACCAATAACAGAGACATTGACTCTGGGCCACATTAGTATCAAATGTAATTTATTAAAACCACTGACGTGAGATTAAATCAGAGTCTCATCTCTGGTCAGATGAAGGCCTTTAACAACGAAACTGAGATGATCTGTCACCCCCTCAACAAATGCAACATCACACTGGTTTAATTGACTTTGCTAAGAGAAGACTTTTACAGGTGATGCGTATCTTGGTGACTTTCAGTCCGTACATGACGGGGTTCATCAGCGGCTGACAGCTGAGCCAGTACAGAGACAGAGAAACGCGCAGTGTGTGGTGGAGGTGCGTCATGTCCAACCTGTTCTGAATGATTTCAAAGAAACAACCACAGGAGAAGTTGATGAGTGAGGCCAGCTGAGGAGAGCAGGTGCTGAGAGCCTTCTGTCTGCTCTGTCTGCTGCCAGAGAAACACACTCTCAAGATCCTAACGTAGGAGAAGCAGATGAGCAGGACCACCCCCAGGGTCACCGCTGTGTAAATCATCCCGTAGATGTTGTTGGCTGAGGTGTCGTGACAGGACAGTTTAACGATTGAATAGTTATCGCAGTAAACCTTGTCGATGGAGCTGCCACACAGCTGCAGAGAGCCGCTCAGGGCGGTCAGCACGCCGATGGCCACAAACGGGTAGAGCCACACCACGGTGATGTACCTCAGCGTCCTTCTCTGGCTCATGAGCGTGTGGTACTGCAGGGGACAGCAGATGGCCAGGTAGCGGTCGTATGACATGACAGCAAGGTTGCAAATCTGAACATTAGCATAGGTGTAAACCACATAGATCTGCAGGAAGCACAATGGGAAAGAAACAGAGTGAACTTCAGAGATGAGGTGAGACAGCAGCAGAGGGAAGACGCCTGTGCTCCCCCACAGTTCGTTCACAAACAGGCTGCACAGGAGCAGGTACATGGGCTGATGGAGACTCCTGTTCTTACAGATGACAACAATCAACAGCAGGTTGGAGACAATGATGGACACATATAAACACAACATCATCAAGAAACAGAGATATGTCACAGGCCCAATATCAAAGTAAGCAGCGAGAGTGATGTGGAGAAACTCGGAGGAGTTAGTCATCACGCTGTCGTCCAGAACATCACTGCATCAGCGGCTTCTTTCATTCGGCCTTAGTTGAGAGCCATATACAGTATAGTCTGAACCCACCTAGTGGTCTGTTAAATAGAAATATGACCCCAGATCATTTAGGGCCATCATGGTCTCTGTCAGCACCAGCCCATCGTCACACCTCCCCCTCCTCACCCACTTGGAAACCCCTGAGCCTCTGTCTTCACAGAGAGGAAAACACCCCCCTCCCACCCTACTCTTCTCAGAGGAGAAGACAGGGGACAAACACAAGACACATGAGCTTGTCTGATGTCATCCTCTACAACAACAACCTTTTTTTTTGTCCTGTAAAAAAGTCAACAGAGTCATTTGAGACGTTCTTTCTGCCCATTTCACATTCACTTCTTGTTTTTGTCTATGTTCGGGGACCGGGCAGTGATGGCCTAGTGCAGGGGTCGGCAACCCACAGCTCCACAGCCATAGCAACCCCTAGTGGCTCCCTGGAACTTTATTTTTTTTTCAAAAACGTCTTGAATATAGAAAAAGGGCATTAAAATGGACCAAAAATGGTTCCAGGTCTTTTTTACCCTTTTTTGATGTTTTTTTTTAATGAATGAATGAATAAAAATGATCAAACTCTATTTATTTTACTCTTTTAATAAATATGAATGTTAATACATGTTAGTTTGTTTTATTTTAATAATTGCAGGCTGCGTTTTAACTGCAGTCTGTGGGTTATTGCACTCTGTGGCCCAGATAAGAGGGAAAGAGAAGAGTTGTGTTATCATTGAGGTTCAAAGTGGACTGCACTTCATTTCCATGAAGTCTGAGGTCTGAAATTACACGAGGCCTTTAATGTCCATCCCATTTTTGGGCTTTTTTCATGAACGCTCAAAATAGCATGAGTGTTAATGTTATAAGATATTAACATTGTAATAGAAGTTAATCCTGAAGCACCAAATATCGTACAGCAGTGTGGTCAGGTGGTGTATCATCCTCTCCAGGATGCGCTTCAAGGAAAATAAACATTTATTTATTAATGCTCGTGCTCATAATGCTTAGTTATTTAATAATAAGTTATATAGCTAATATATTGAGAGCCTATGTTGCCTTTTTTATTAGTTTTATATAAGGCTTTTAATTTTTTACGGCTCCAGAAAGGTATGGTTTCTGTTTTTTGGGTGCAACAGGGCTCTTTGAACATTTTGGGTTGCCGACCCCTGGTCTAGAGGTTAAGGAACCGGACTGGGCTTCGGGTTTCAGGTTCAAATCCCTCAACTTCCAGGTTACAGCTGAGCTGCACTGCCAACTGTTCATTTGGGTGATGGGTTAAGTGAAAATGTCCTCACATATATTTGTGTGCAGTTGTGTGGATCACAATGACAAGAAGTTTAATTTCCTTCCTTTCCTTCTGTCTTTTTCAGAGGGTATTCAATATTGAATATCAGTGTGAAAAGAGTCAAACCCAGGCGAATAGAGTGTAAATATATTTGGCACATTAGTAGTTTGTAATGTTTGTGGTGTACACATTGTTTTGTTTTTGTTACATGTAATGTTTTGGTGATTGTAGAATAAGGTGTCCATAAACCAGGACACCCTTCTCCGACTGTCAGGGAAACCTATTATATTAAGTATTTCTAACCACAGCAGGTCCAACATCAGCTATGGTCAGCACTGTCACCAGCAAAATCCCACCTATTGATACAGACAAACAAGTCATCACTGGTCTGTCCTCTGTCCAATAGGGAGGATGTCCAGATGTCCCTCTCCTGTAGCTAATGCTGTGTCTGTTGTTCAGGTCGAGCTTATGTGGCGTCTTATTCAGACTTGGCCTCGGTGATAATTCTTAGAATTACACAATAGCATTGAACAGCAATATTCTGTGAAAAATACCTTAATAAAAGTAATTGGAAAGTCTAAAAATTCAGATTCAGTCTTTATCTAACTTTTGGTTATATTACATATCTAGACAGAAGGGAAAACATGAACAATTGCAGTTATTTTTTTTAATAAATATTGAGTTTGTCAATTTTTTTCAGTTTTTGGCACACTGTGAATGTGACTTTGACTTTCAACCACGGTCCACAGATTAAATGAGTACTTTGTTTTCTCAACGTGTACAAAAACACATCACATGGGAATGTAGGTCTGCTAGAACAAAGTGAATGGGAAATCATGGTTGAAGCAGCTCAGAGTATATATATATATATATATATATATATAATTTTCTTTAGGTCAGTCACATTTGTGAGCATTATGATACATCATGATATAAACAACTGAGCTTCCTAGGGGTGATCCTGGCTGTCAGTTTGGAAGATGATAAATCAAAACATTGCCGTTGGTTCAGTTATTCATAGTTATTCATTCTGGGTGAAGAAACTAGACGATAAATATACTTTAGCTCTTTCTCGCACGGATAGACGAGACATGACAGCTGGAGTTTTCAGAAGAAAATCTATGATTTAGACGTGTTTTCATGCCGACAAGCAACTGTTAAAAAACCAAAAAGTACTCATGTGGTATTCATCATCAGGGTTTATACGAGTCATTTTCATTCTTCTTCACCTCTTGTTAAAGAAAACCTTTTTACATGTGATGCGTATCTTGGTCAAGTTCAGTCCGTACATGATGGGGTTAAAGAGGGGCTGACAGGTGAGCCAGTAAAGGGACAAAAATATACGAATTAAGTTTGGCACATTCGTCATGTTAAACCTGTTCTGTACGATTTCAAAGAAACAGCCGCAGGAGAAGTTGACGAGTGAGGCCAGGTGAGGAGAGCAGGTGCTGAGAGCTTTCTGTCTGGTCTGTTTGGAACCGGAGAAACAGACTTTTAGAATCCTCATGTAGGAGTAACAGATGAGCAGGAAGGTAACAATCAGCGAGGCTGTGTAGAGCATCCCATAAACATTGTTGACTGTGGTGTCAGTGCAGGCCTGTTTGACTATAGAGTAGTTGTCGCAGTAGACTTTGTCGATGGTGTTTCCACACTGCTGCAGGGGAATGCTGAGAGAAATCAGGACAGACATACAAAAGAACGGGTACAACCAGGCGACGAAGATGAGAACTGCCACCTTGTGGGAAGTCATTACTGTATTGTACTGCAGCGGGCAGCAGATGGCCATGTATCTGTCGTAGGACATGGCGGTTAAATTGCAAAACTCTATGGAGGCATAAGTGTAGATGCAGAAGATCTGCAGGAAACAGAACGGAACAGGAACAGAGTGAACGTCAGAGAGAACCTGGATCAGTAAGAGTGGGAACACAGCTGCGGATCCATACAGTTCATTCACAAACAGGCTGCACAGGAACAGGTACATGGGTTCATGTAGACTCCTGTTCATACAGATGACAACAATCAACATCAGGTTGGAGACAATGATCAACACATACAGACACAGGACCAGAACAAACACCAGGTATTTAAAATGTCCGGTGTCGAAAAATGCACCGAGTATAAAAAATGACAGACGAGTGGAGTTGGTCATGTTTTCCTGCACGTGAAAAAAAAAAATCTTAGAAATTAAGTCATGTTTAAATCAGTTGAAAAATATCAAAATAAAGTAGTCAAGACTTCACAATAAACCGTCACCTGCTGCAGGGATCTTCCTCCCTGGTTCACTCACATACATTACCCCCCTTTTTATACCAACAGCAGCAGCAGCAGCACTCCCACCCTTCCCCAGCATCACCCCCACCACCAACAGCAAATTCAACAGCCATTACCATCGTCAATGGCAGCCAGCTGTGACTGTCCACACACTACACCGTCAAAACTGACAGTTTGAATTGTCAACAACGTTATTCTTTGTTTTATGATTTAATACTTAAGTATCTACGTTAAAACACTTCAATGTTCAATACCTACGTAATTTTTCTGCCAAACCATCCACCCGTCCTCATCCTCTTATCACAGGGGTGGGGGGACCAGTCTCCACTATTGGCACCCAAATCGCATGCCCTTCCTGCAGGTTGTGAGCTCACTGGAAGTCAACTACCGTAAACCGGAATCTGAACTTGGCCAGGAGGTGAACCCTGCAGTGTCACACCAAAGACAGAGACATTGACTCTGGGCCAAAGTGAAGGTCTTCTGTCAAACCTTGGTTGATAAATCTATGGTTTACGTTTCAAATCACTCTGTATTGAAGAATAGTACAGTATCAAACGATAAATAAATTCAGCCGAGAAAATAAACATTTTTGACCTATAGGATGAGTGTTCATCCAAAGGTTCTAACCCTTCACCTCAGGTCAGTGGCCTGAAGATCAGGACAGTTAGTGAGTCCACGACTGACAGTCTGACTGATGGATTGTTAAGGACAACAGGTTGACTAATGTTGTTGAGGACAACGACTGGACTGGTTTAGATAGAAAAAAAATCCAATCATCTTGTTCATGATCCATGAAAAGTCACTGAGACTGTTGAAGAGTTTCATTTGTACAGATTCTTTACTCCATCTCTAGTAAGGAGTAAACTCAGATAACAACAGGTGTGAAACGCTGACCTCTACCTGCTGATATCGATTTTGTCTTTTCCAACTTTTAGCGTGTGTCATTACTCTTCCACTGTTGACGTCAGAGTGTGTCATGAGACGTGCATGAGGTAGAGTGACAGTAGAGAGAGCGAGGGAGAGCGCGTGCACGTGTGTGCACGTGAATGGGTTTGTTAATAAGCAGCGGCTGATGTCCTTCAGCTCAGACCAAGCAGTGGCGGACGCAGACGTTCTGTTGTTGTCGTTGTTGATGTTGATGACAGGGATGTTTACTGAGTTCACATCACAGGTCGT
This sequence comes from Paraplagusia blochii, assembly GCA_016785265.1. Taxonomy (NCBI): domain Eukaryota; kingdom Metazoa; phylum Chordata; class Actinopteri; order Pleuronectiformes; family Cynoglossidae; genus Paraplagusia; species Paraplagusia blochii. The sequence continues at coordinate 142,869 of JAFBJS010009983.1, read as the reverse complement.
TTTTCTGTATTTGAGGGATTGATGGTGATGATGAAAAACCTGATGATGATGATGATAAACTCCACTCCTACCTCCTATTTCATTCTTTCTGCCTACATGGACATTGGACTTGTCAAATATGTAGTCTTTGTGTTCCTCCTGTCTTATTACCTCCTGGCTGTGTTGTCCAACCTGCTGCTGATTGTTGTCATCTGTACCAACAGGAGTCTCCATGAACCCATGTACGTGTTCCTGTGCAGCCTGTTTGTGAACGAACTGTTGGGTAGCACGTCTCTGCTACCTTTGCTGATGGCGCAGATTCTGACTGACGTCCACACTATTCCTCGCCCCCTGTGTCTGCTGCAGATTTATTGTTTGCACACTTATGGCAGTATTGAATATATGCTTCTAGGGGTGCTGGCCTACGACCGCTACCTTGCTATTTGCTGCCCCCTACAGTATAACTGCCGGATGTCGACCGCCATGATTTCCAAGATGTTGGCCGCACCCTGGTCCATTGGCATCCTCTCTTGCTTCGTCATGATTTGCCTGTCTTCGAACCTGCAGCTGTGTGGAAACGTCATCCAAAAACTTTACTGTGACAACTACTCCGTAGTCAGACTGGCCTGTTCGGAAACGCTCGTCCTAAACATCCAGGGGCTCATCATGACCTTCAGCAACATTGTGTTTCCTCTGCTCATCATCCTGTTTTCCTACATGAAGATACTGCTAATCTGTTTGTCGGGGTGTAAACGGTCTCGTAAGAAGGCGTACAGCACCTGCACGCCTCACCTGGTCTCGCTCGTCAACTACTCCTTCGGTGTCAGCTTTGAGATTGTGCAGAGCAGGTTCAACATGACTGGGGTTCCCATCACACTCAGGATAATCATGTCGCTCTACTGGCTCACCATGCAGCTGCTGCTGAACCCACTCATGTATGGATTCAACCTGAGTAAAATCCGCCTCATAGTAAAAAACCTCTATCTTTCAAAGCTGTAGTTCAGTACCTTTGTTATCAATATCTGCACAACAAACCTTCCCTTATTTACCTGTGGTAACAATTTTGTTGTTTCAATAAAACACTTTTATTAACTCATCAGGAAGTGGAGTTTTTTTTTTTTATCCACAGCCCAGACATGTCCAGACGAAAGACAGGATGAAAGACTGACAGCAGCAAAGACTGGTTTTGGAATGGGAAAAAAAATTTAATTTAATTCCTATCATTGAAAATAAAACAGGGTTTTGCAGGGGACACTGGCTGTGGGATATATTCACAATAAAAATAATAAAAATCATAGCTACTGAATCATCAAATGCTCAATTATTCAACTTTCTAACTCTGTAGCTCCATTTTCTCCACATAGTTTTTTAATGATTTAATTTACATTGTTTAAATGAAGTTATTATTAAAAACATTATTCCAACCAGCAGAGACAAAATCACACGGACAAACATTATTTTGCCCGATTTTACGCTGTTTTATTTACTTATTTACTTTGTATAGAATAAAGTTACTGTCTATTTTTTGCATATTATTATTAACTTTTACTCGTGTTATTTATTTATTCATTTTTAAGTTTGTCATCAATGATGTGCAGTTAGCGAGTTGTGTTTTGTTGCCGTATTCCCCAGGGCGTCCAAGTGTCCAAGCAGTGTCTCACAGCAGGGGACACTGAAGACCAGTAGCAGATCCACTGGGGCTCATTACTGTGTCAAAAACACAACGTGTATCAGTACACAAAAATAAACACAACCTCATTCAACAACACAGTAAAGGATTGTCTCTATTTTTTTCGTATTTGCAATTTTATTTTAATACGTCGTTCTCACTTTCTTCCAACACAAATAAATGAAAAAGAAACAGCGTCAATTGTCCTTCAAATACAACTTTGTCTTCTTCATACAGTATGGACACGATGGACACAAAATCATCTCAAACCTTTGGCAACTTTTCCGTCTGTGTTCTGATCATCAGTCACTGCAGCTGATAATGACATTTTTCTATTATGTAAAGGAAAAAGCCCATTTGGTTTTGTTTGGTTGCCATGGTGATCATAATGGCTATTTTTCCCTCTATCCCTAGAGTGTGTTGTTGTCCAGGCAGAGCACGTCCTGAGGGGCTGATGGCGGAAGTCCGGGAAAGACAGTGCTGCAGTGGGGCTCATTACTGAGACATGATGAAACAGACAAACACACTCTGACTGGAAACATGTGATGTTTTTGGCCTTTATGACAGTGAAGAAACGTTCCTTCAGGAAATGTGCATGAAATCAAGGACCTACAGTGAGTGAAGTCAGAGAAAGTGTGTGTAATGTGTGTGTGAGTCTCCATAGCAACAACCATTTCACACACACTTGACATTTCAGGCTTTTGTGAAATTTTAGGACCATACTGATTTGTTATAAAATGTCCTCAAATGTCTAAATATGTATGCAGGGACATCAGGGACATGAAGAATGATCTCTTATATACTCCACAGAAACAATATTCGTTGACACCTACAACTGAAACCATTGGACAGTGGCGTCCATGGCAGTGAAAGATGTCCTTTGACTTTGAACCACAGGAAGGACTTCCTGTTTAACTTAGATACCCTCCAGTCTCACACATGAGAGTGTAATATTTTCACATACCATAGTTAAATAAAAATATTACCACATGAAATCTGTCAGTGTGTTTTTGTAGTGTACGTGAGAGTATTTCAATAGTGTGTATCAGAGTATTTCAGTTGTGTTTTTATGAGCATTTGAGTGGTTTATAACAGTATTTCAGTGCTTGGCTTGGCTTGGCTTGTGCTTCAGAGCAAATCAGTGCTGAGTACGTGAAAAGTACAGCGCTGTGTACAAGAGCAATTAGGTTGTGTGAATGAGAGTATTTTAGTAATGTGTCAAAGGGCAATCCAGTACTGTGTAGAATAGTATTTAGGTAGTCTAAAAGAGCATTTCACTATAGTGCACATGGGAATTTCAGTACAATGTTTAAGAGTATTTCAGTACTCTGTAAAAGAGCAATTCAGTACTGTATATAAGAGTATTTCAGTATTGTGTATGAGAGTATTTCAAAACTCTATATAAGAGTATTTCAGTATTGTGTATAAAAGCAATTCAGTACTGTATATAAGAGTATTCCAGTATTGTGTATGAGAATATTACAGTACTGTATCTAAGAGTATTTCAGTATGGAATAATCTGTCCAAGTCTATGTCTTTAGAGATTTCAGAGGTGTCCAACAGAATAATGTCCCTGATGTCCTCTTATGTGGTCAAGTATCTGCAGTGAAGATGTGTAAGAATTAAAAAGGGCAGCCACACACACACACACACACACACACACACACACACACAAACATGCACTCTGTTTTCACAGCCGTTAATGTTAAAGGCTTTGCTACCATCTGCTGGACATTAATTGAAAGTTCAACAAAAGCCTTACCGTAATTTTTTTAATCGTTTGCATTAAGTAAATGCCTTATTTATGCTTAATAAAATGATTGTTGCTACAAAATATTAACGATAAAAGGTGATTTTCAGATACATTTGTGATGTAAGTGTATATTAAACTAGATGAACAGTATTTGTTGTTTTATACTAGTAACTAAACTCATAATGTTTCCTACTCATAAAGACACCATTAAGACAACAATATATAGAATTTAAAAAATAATATATCCTATTTTCAGTTTTTTTTTTTTATTTATTTGTGCACGATCACATTTAGACTGCTGATTTGGGAAATCTGCTGCATCACAGTCTGGATTCACTGCCACTTTAGAATCAACGTGTTTTTTTTAATTGTTTTATTTATTAAAACTGTTTTAGTCTCAGATGAGCTGTTGCTCTGGTCTCTGTGGAAATATTTTCTCGGGACAAAATAATGAACTCTGTTTCCTCCTCAGGGCCAATTAGATGAAGGGTGTAGTGACAACAACGAATCAGCTGAGAATACAGGTGGGAAGAAGCAAATTAGATTTACAATTAAAATCCTCAGGACACAAACACAGTAACATGATAGTTTAGACACGGTTTGCTTTTTTCTTTTTAACAAAGTGTAACTCTGTGGACCAATCACACAGCTCCTGTGTTTGACACCACAGGTTGTTCTACACAACACTATAAGACAAAGATACGGAGCAGAGGATTTAGTGAAGATACAGGAGAAGAACACCAGGAGGTAAGAAAAATATGGAGTTTGGTTTTGTTCCTGACATTAGACAAGGATTGAAAAATGTTTACTTGGTTTCATTACCTAAATGTGAGCAACGAAAACATTGAATGTTATTATTATTATCAATGTCATTATATTGTACTCTAAACAGTATTTCATCTGGTTTCAAATCATGTTAAAGTAATTTATTACCATTGTTAACATTTGGATTATTACTTTTATTATGAGTATTATTATTATTATTATTAAGCATTAGTATTAGTAATAACATGTACAGCTTTGAATAGTTTTCTGTTCTTTAGTTTACTGTTGTATTTGACTTTATGTACTAAATAAATCATAATACATAATAATAAAAGCTAATTATAAAATTAATGAAAGATTTGACTAAATTATGAAAACAGGAAACATTTAACTTTTAGATAAGATGGTATTTTTGTCACTCTTGTATTCACTCTTTGAATGTAAAATTTGTTTATGGTATTTGATATAAATATATTACAATTATATATATTATTGTTTTAAAAGCTAGAAAATTGGATTATCTACACTACATTTTATTTATTAAGTGCAACCTTTTAAACAAAAATGACTAATATTATAAACAATAACAGACATTTATGCTGGATTAAAGGAATTCACATTGAAAAACCTTCTTCTACTGTTGACTGTTTTTTGTATTTATTACTTGGATTCTTTAAAAATACAGTTAATTAATGAAAAGTAAAAAAAATAACATATTTAACTATTTCTTGTATTGAGAAAATTAATTATAACAAAATTTAAATTCAATAACAAAAACTAAATATTACGTTTTAATGTTAAAAATAAAAATTTACAAAGGCAGAAACTCTAATGAAAACTAATTAATAAAAACAAATAGACATTAAGACAATAAAATAAAAACAAATAGAATTTAGATTCTATAAATTTGTTAGTTTAAAATAAATGAAATGTTAAATAATTGTAAAAAAATATGTGAGTACAATACAACAATTCCTCAACTTAAATTTCTTTGGAATTATTAAAAAAATCTTTGGAATTATATAAATAAAAGTTTCATTAATATTTATGTAAAAAGAAAAAATACATATTAAATACATAACTTTAAAAAAATAGATAAAGATATTGTGTGTATTGACTAACAAAACCATCTGATGTGATTTAATTTTGATGTTAGTAGTTTCTAACCCGAACTGTTCCCTTTAACTTTAATCCTAGGTTAACATCTGAATAAATTATAGATATAAATATATAAAACTATTATTAACTATTAATAACTATTATTATTAACAAAGTGTACATAAAAAAAACCCATTGACTTGTTTCCTCCAGGAGACCCTGACACCATGCTGATGTCTGACGCCTCACAGAGCAGAAACTTCTCTCACAGCACTTTTATATTCAGAGGTTTTCCAGAGATACAACAGTACCGCCACCTGCTGGCACTGCTGTTTTTTGTCTCATATATATCAGTGTTGCTTGGAAACTCCCTGCTGGTCTACGTGATCCGCCGTGCGGAGAATCTTCACAACCCCATGTATCTGCTCATCTCCATGCTGTGTATCGTGGACATCCTGGTGGTGACGACCATCATCCCAAAGACGCTGCTGGGCCTCCTGCTGGACTGGAATGAGATCTCATTGGCCGGCTGCTTGACGCAGATGTTTTTTACTCACTTCCTCTCATCAGTGGAGTCAACACTACTACTGGCGATGGCGTTGGACCGTTTCGTGGCCATCTGTCAGCCCTTGCGTTACGCTGACCTCATCGACTCCTCCATGTTCGTGGGCCTGCTTTTCTTCATCCTGGTGCGCAGTGGCTCCATCATGGGAACGCTGGTGGGTTTGGCAGGTTCTCTGTGGTTCTGCAGCTCCAATGTCATCTGGCACTGCTACTGTGACCACATGGCACTGGTTAGTTTGGCATGTGACGACACCAGGAAGAACAACACGGCAGGTCTTGCCGTGATCATCTGCTTCGTAGGCATGGACATCTCTCTTATATTTCTGTCCTACATAAAGATCCTGAGCGTCGTTCTGAACGCAGCACCGGCTGGTGAAGACCGTCGGAAGGCTTTTCACACCTGTGGCACCCACCTGATTGTGATGATGTGTTTCTACCTGGTCGGCAGTGTCACCTTCTTATCCCACAACCTCAACATCCCCATCCCCACCGATGTCAACACCTTCATGGGACTCATGTACATCCTGTTCCCTGCCACTGTCAACCCCATCATCTACGGCGTTCGCACTAAAGAAATTCAAAGTAATTTCTTGAAGATTTTCAAACTAAATGCAAAGAAACACGTGACAATAAAAGTTTGTCCTGCCGTTAAGAAGGAGTCTGCAGGAACCAATGCTGCCTCTGCTCAACTATGATTGTAAACTATGGTTTGATGTTTGAGTCAAGTCCCAAGTCAGGTCCAAAAGACTACTGTTACCAGAAGGGGAACCTGTTTCGGAGTGGGGATCCAAAATGTCCAGGGACGGGAGAGAGGGGGTTGTTGATAGTGCATGTGTGAAACTGCCTCACTGTCCTCACGGGGGCTGGAGGAACAGTATGCATCAAGGGGTGAGGGGTTCGACAATTTTGCTGCTAGTTATTTTCACCACATGGCAAATTGTATATGTCTAAGCAACATGCCTCTGTTCTTTGTGAACTATTGTAGATCTACACAGAGTTACATTCATCTTCATCTTCTTATCCATTACCAGGCCTCAGGGCCAGCAGTCTCCACGACTTCCCCCAATTCACACCGCTCCATACTGTGAGCCTTTTGTTTGGTGATGAGTCCACTGGAAGTTCTGTGGGTCGGGACGGTGCTATGTTTAGTCTTTTAAATTATAGTCATTTATTGACACATGACTCATGTATGTCTTTAAAAGTGTATGTATTTCAATAAACTGAGACATTTTGAGGAATTTGTATTTGATTCCTCTAGTTAATGTTAGTGAGCTAATAAAAAAATGTTTTGGTATTTTTTGGGGGATCTCATGGTAAAAGATTTTTTGTCAGAAAAATGTTTTATTTATCTGTGTTTTGTTCATGTGTGGATAAAATGAATTACACAATTTATTGAAGTTTTTTTCCATGTTTCTTGTTAAATGACACCATTCTGTTATTTTTCTTATTTTATTTTCAGAAGGATCTTGTATTTACCATTCATTTATTCATTTAAATTAGTCAAATTCTTGAAATTATTATGGACTGGATATGCATTTTACCAAATCAAAGTATTTTTAAACATTGCCTATTTAAAAAAAATCGTGATTTTTTTGGGAAATTATTTATTTCTTGTTGTAAAGCAGATAATAACATGTTATGGTTAGATTAAATAAAATATATATATATATATTATTTTCTTTATTGCGAGTTTTTTGTCAACTTAAAAAAAGCCTCTAGAAAAATTTTGCAGAAGAAAAAACATTTTACAAATAACATATAATTGAATGTTAAATAGTTTTTTGAAAAATATAGTAAATTTTTGTTGAATGTTTTGGAAATTGGTTCTAAAAGTTTCTCAACAAATTAGATACATTTTTAAGAAAACAATATTTTCTTCAGAATTTCTTAGAAAGTTCCATAGTTCACCCTGTGAACTATGGAACTTTCTAAGATTGTGAAAAATCATTATGAGAGGTTTTTTTTTTTTTAATTTGTTCAGGAAAAAAAAATTACTGTTACTATTGTGAAGGAGTATGATAAAAGTATTTGGAAAAAGAAATTATCTGAAAAAGTATTTGCTCCTCATTACTGGTGAAATGCTTAAAAATGCATTATTTTTACTTGTTTCACATCAAATTGTTTTATATTTTGCATTATTGATTGACTTTTTTTTTACAAAAGAGTGCTTATGGAATTTGTTGGAAAAATAAAAAAATCTGCTTAAATTTTTCTCTTGACCTTTTTTTAAATTAAATGTCGGTACTATGTGTAAATAATTTTTTCAGAAATACTGTATGGTGTGGTGTTTTTAGATTTTAATGATTTTTCAGGCTAAATAAAAACAGTTTTAAACATATTTTTGTGCTGACTATTTTTTTAGAAGAAATTTGATTTTTTTATAGATTTTGGAATAAAATTTTAAATAAAATGAAATATATAATCATGTTGTTTTCTGAAGTTTTAGAACAAATTATTGACATGGTAACCTATTTATGGACTTTGCATTTTTATGTATTTTGAGGCCTTTTTTACAGTTTTTTTTTCACAAGGGAGATGTTATGACATGTTCACTAATGATGTTTAATTGACGTGTTCAGAAATTCAGAAATGACATTTTTTTTGGAGATCTTTGTACTAATTATTCACCTGGAAAGGAGTTTTGGGGGACTTTTTCCTTATTTTTTGCATTCCTTAGGCAACCGCATGACTCCTTTGTAATAATTTGACATAAAGAGAAACTATTTTTTTTCTTAGTTTTTAGCAGAAACGTTTTTCATTCAGTGATAAGTTGACATGTTTTAGAGACAGTTTTGTCCTTGTAGATTCTCAGAGGATGAATGTTGAATGATGGTCATGTCTCAGTTTTCCTTCCCCTTCACTTCAATGTTTAGTTTTTGTGATGTAAAAAAAATCCTTTTTTCACAAACATCAACTTTATTAAAGATGCAGTAAACCTTTTTTTCTTCAATCTTTGCAAAATATAAGACAATAAAATATTACAATACATAAGATATGTCTATATTGTATTCTCAACACGTCACACACATAAAGTTGTTTGTTTGTATTTGTGAGCACTGGACACTGGATATGATGCACTCTTTAGCCTCTTAGTCCAACCTTCACACGTAACAAATATATTTTTATTCTTCCCAAAAATTCCTCTCTGCAGCCGTAGTTTTGCCAGGTACACACACGTGCATGTCTCTTTATCTTGCATGAACTGTTCATAGACAATGAACTGCCTTCACTCTACAACCTTAGCTGCCCTGAACAGCTTAACCTGAAGACTGGCTTTGTTGATGTCCTAAGTCCAACTCTAATGGCACCAGTAAAACTGAGGCTTGAACATCAAAAATCAAAAAATCCCCTTAAAGGTCTTGAGGACCTTCAGAATGTCCCCAGTTGACCTCCTGATGAGAGCTGGTCTGCACAGCTGGGCATATACAAGAACGCACACACACACACCAAGTGATGGAATGTTCAAATAAAACTGTTGTTTATAAAATAAATGTTTCTGATATACAACATCGTGATACAGGGTTTGTTCAGCGTCCAAACTGATTTTTCTGTTTGGTTCATAATTATCTATAATCAAAGAAAAGAAATAACTACACTTTCTGTTTGTTTGTTTGTTTGTTTGTTTGTTTTTCCTCCATTCTACTTCTTCCCATCAACAACATCAATGTCATGTAAAACCACACATGACAGCAAGAAAATAGTGAGTTGAGAGAGTTGAACCGCACCGGAGATGAAGTTTTTCATGCAAATGATCCTGCGCTGCTCTCAGCCGACACACTGAGCCACCGACGGCTCTCTAGAAAATACAGTTTCCTGGAGAGGCTGCTGTCTGAGCTGCAGCTTCGTCCTCTGGGTGAACAGTGAAGCCTCGTCAGCAGACGTCCATGTTGTGGTGGTGAACCGTCTCACATCGGCCAGAGGTGGCAGTGGTGTGGCCCTCTGATAGAACACATCCAGACTAATCTGAACACAACGTTACTCCTGTTTGGTCCCTAATGGAAACACGTAGAACAAAGTGATGCATGCTACCAGCCATCAATATAACACAGTGACCGCAGGTTGACCACTACAGCCGTCTGGCAGTCTGACAGTCTAAAACAATACTGATGTCTAGGCTGTGGTATTCTAGGTTTTGGACACCCTGGCAGGACTCAGGGAGAAGACGAACATGACAAGAACATTGACACAGCACTGCCGAGTGGAGAGGGCGTCTGGACTGTGGTTTGACCTAAAGGTGGACTCCGTTAGCTCCATCAGCGGCTGGGGGACTTTATCTGTCATTTAATTTGGGCGACTCCACCGGCTCCTCCTCTTCGTCCTTGTCGTCTTTGGCTCCGATCAACCGCTGTCGAGCAAAGTCTTCAAATATGATGTCATCGTCGCTGACGGGTTGAGTAAGACAAGGAGAGACATGTATGTTAGTCAAATTAAAAAGTCAGGTAGTTCTAAAAAATATAATTGAAATACTATTAAATACTATTAAAATAGTAAGGAAAGTAAATATGATTTAACTTCAGCAAAAAATCCATATTATTATATATTTATTTAGCAACATTTGTGTG
>JAFBJS010009983.1:106265-132143 GCA_016785265.1 Paraplagusia blochii | reverse complement strand
TCGCGGCCCGTGGGCCATTTGTGGCCCGTGGAGCGATATATTGTGCCCCCCGCCTTGATGTTAAAGTTGAATTTCTAATAATATTTTATAGATTTGTTCTCCACATTTATGGTAAATCCTATAGTTCTCAAAACTCATACTATCAGTTATTGCCAAACTTGATATTAAGTTGATATAAAAAAGGCATTTCTACATTTTTTCAGTTTCTTTTCCAGATGTTTCTCACTGGTGTTTTTCATATAAAGGTTTCGGGGTAAATACAACATTTTACATTTTGACCTGTGGCTGCAAAGACAAACAACACAGTAGTTTGAGACTGATATTGATTTGTTTTGAGCCGACAACGCGTTTACTCTGTGATGGACATTCAGTTTGTTAGTATTAATGAAAGTCATTAGTCACGTTCTCAGAGTGAACGTTATCATACATCTGGTCAGAAAGACTGTGACAGACTTTTGAGGTAATAATAATAATTATTACTATTATAGAATTATAATCAAATGTTGAAATTGTCTGATTATAACATAATAATAATAATTGTTATTTTTAATATTATTGTTCTTGCATAATTATCATTTGATTTGATTATACTGTATATGTATTTATATATCCTATTTATTCATATATATATATATCCTATTTTTATTATCATTAATTTTTTTATTTTTTCCTGTGAGAGGAGTTTCTGACACTGACCCTGACACTGTCAATTGATCAATACATTTCTGTGTGAAATGAAAACCATCAGATTATGGTTGAGTGTTTCTGGAGGCTCTTCTGATGACGACTGAGTTTCCATTTCCTTCACCACATCAGACATTAAAACACATTAAGACAGAGACGAGTCCATCACCGAAGCCATCAGTGTTAATGCTTCAGAGGGTGGAGACCAAACCCAGCTGTCAGCTTCAGAGTGGACAAGGAGCCAATCAGGGATGAGGGGAAAAGAGAGAGAGACAGGGAGACACAGAGAGAGGGAGACAGCTGCTCACTTTGTGTCAAACTCAATCAGATTTGTGTCGATCGGCGCTTCATCAGGAGCTGAGGAACAGAGAGAGGGTGGAGACGTGAGGAAGAGACATCTGAGGGGATGTCCATCACACAACATCACCGACATGAGGAAACTATCATCAGGTTTCATTTTGGATTTCTGTAATTCAGGATATCTCAAGGTTTTTGTTTTTATTGAGCTTGACCTGGGGCCAAGAACCAATCAGACTGGGAGTGACAGAAATGGACGCCACAGTGGAGTCTTGGACAAACTGATTAACTGAAGACATAACTGTTTATCGGCTCAAGTGCATTACATCTTAAGAGACACTTAATAAAGTCCAACAGTATTACGATGACGATTCCCATCCCTGGTACAGACAAAACTTTTACACAATGATGATCCATATGTTCCCTATCCCTGACCACTGATGAACCTGACCCCGACCATGACAAAAAGACAAACTTCTTTAAAGAAATACATAAAATATACAGTCAGTGAATCCTAAATGGACAGCCCTCACAGGCCAGCGTCTCACCGTCTCTGTAGAAGGACTCTTCTAACGGCTTTGGATGCATCAACGTGAAGGGCAGCTCAACGGAGACGTCGCTGAAAGAGAAGATGTTGGGTAAAAACTTAAATAGTCACATGGTCTCATGGTGTGTCCAGGTGTTAGACCTCAGCCGGGGTCATCAGACTGATGTAGAAGGTTACCTTGCTGCCAGATCTCCCAGCAGCCTGGAGACGAAAAAAAAGAGAACCAGTGTCAGAGTACGGTCACTGCGGTCCACTACTGAATATACAAAGTATTGGATTGTACTGACCCTCCTCTGGAGACCACCAGCTTCACTTTGACTTTGTAGGAGACAATAATCCCCAGAATTTCCTTATTGGCTCCTTCTCTCAACCTGCTCCAGACGCAAAGGAATCTAATGTCAAATTTCTCAATTCAGCTGATGAGAGTTGATGAGGTCTGGTTAATGTGGGACTCACAGGGTGCTGGACGCCAGGTTGGTGTCTTCATGTTTGAGTTTTCCATCCAGAGCGAGGCCACGCTTCTCTCTGTTGTTGGCCAGGAACGGTGTGAGGGTGAAGACTTTACAGAAGGTCGAACTGGGAGCCACAATATCACTGAGGAAACAAACCAGGAACCATCATCACTGGGATGGATTATCTCTGTCAGTGTCATCAGCCTAACAGTTAGTTAGTTAGTTAGTTAGTTAGTTAGTTAGTTAGTTAGTTAACAGATGTTTTGTTATGATATCTTAAAGGTTTAGTTGTCAGCAACTGGACTTCTTCTTGGAGTTGAAGGACGTCTGATTCCTCAACTGAGGAAAACTTTCTTATTGATGTCAGAGGAACCTCTAGTAGTTCTTCTCCTCTAGACCACTCCCTTCACCACTGGACAAAAGTGTGAAGACTTGTTTTGGTCTTCCTTGGACATTCACATTTTGGACAAGTGACATACTAACTGCTTTTGACCATCAGGAGCATTTTCTGTCTCAAAAAGTTTCAAAAATGGTTACTTTTAGGGCATCTGGACAAAGTTGGCTTCATGAAGACAATTCACCTCTCATCCAAGAAGCTCCTTTGGTTCTGAGAACTCAACAAAACTAAAGAAGCCTCTTGGTTGAGAAGTGAAACTTCTTCAAAAATCCTACTATGTCCAGATGCCATTGAAGTAACCATTTTTGGACTAAATGACCGTGATGACCGAGAACCTACACAAACATGTTGCGTCTCCACAAAAGCTGTCACCAAAACAAGTCTTCACACCTTTGTCTAGTGGTGAAGGGCATGGGTTGGAGGAGAAGAACTACTAGAGTTCCCTCTGACATCAACCAGAAACTGATGAAGTTCCTCAGTAGAGGAATGAAACATCTTTCAACTCCAAGAAGAAGTCCAGTTGCTGAAAAATAAACCCTTTTGGAGTTTTTTTTTTTTTTTCACAGATTATATAACTAGGCCACCACTGCTGCCTTTCCTGTGAACCTCCTCTCAGGAAAAAACAGGCGGCCGTGGTGGCTTAACGGGTAAGGAAGCAGACTTGGGTCAAATCCACCAGCTGCCAGGTTACTACTGAGGTGGCGCCACCCACAGGCTCACAGTATGGCGGAGCATACTTTGAAGTGGTAATGGATAAGAGGATGAAAATGAAGGAGTATACAACTATTGCTATGGTAGAGCAATAACATACTGCTGGATAAAACTATGATTAAGAAAAGGCTGTTAAAAAAATGACCAAACCCTCAGAAAATTAAAATATGTCTCTTTACTATCCATATATCAAAAAAGTCCAAACCCCCAGGCCAATTTTTGTCCCTTGTGATTTTTTATTTCGGCACTATATAGGATATATATAGGATCTTTGGTAGTAACAACTACAACAACTACTTTACGAGGAAAGAGACAAAAATACTAGTGCGATTTATATTTCTAATTAAATTTTCTATGTGTTAATATAATAATATTGCCCTTTGGTTTAGGAAACAACATCCAGAATTTATAGTAAATTTTTCATCCTGTTTTTTTTTTTTTTTGGCCCACTGTGCATTTGTGTTTGACTCTGCCGAATTAGAGCATTTTTGTGATTATTTATAGAATTTTTATTCAGAAATAGGTTATATTTTCCTATGCTTTTTGGCTAAATAATTACAATAGTGGTGAAAATGTTTATACTTTTAAAATGTATCTGCATGTTACTTATCAAAATATAGCATTTTGATCATCTGTAAGAAAATCAAAAAATTGTAAGGAATTTTATTTTGCAAAGTTTTGCATGTAATTTCTGGTCAAATCTTGAAAAAAACAAAAAACTTTTGGAATAATTATTTCCAAAAATGATTGTTGATTGTTTTCCATCAAATTAGTGTGTTTATTCTTTTAGTAAAATTCTTTTATTTTGTATTTTCCACTGATTTTTGTGCCATGTCAAAAACTAGGACAAATATTTTTGGATTAAAAAATAAATTCCTACTTGTGAGTTAATAGAAATGGACTGAACTCACTCAGACTCTTCAGTAGCCACTGGACATTTGTACTGAGCCGTGTTGAAGAGGCAGATGTCTGCGTACTGTCTCACTGTCAACACACACACACAAAACATTTAATGACAATCTACTAAACACACGCACAACTCTTCCGACCCTCAGTACCTGAGATCTTCATCTTCTTCACTGTCTTGTTGGTGTTGTTGGTGACATGAACGTTGACACTGATTGGCTCTCCATGGTAGTAGATCTAAGGAAGAAAACACAGCTGTGGATAGACTCATGTCTCCCCTGTCAGTTTAGCACCCCAAGTGGACAGATGAAGAGATTGCAACTCATTCTGTCACCTAATTGTTCTCAATATTAAAAATAATTTAAAATCACTGAACAAAAGCAACATCCTGCACTAATACGTTTTGAATTTTTTTTCATTATGTTACAAAAAATGAATACAAAGGCACGCATTTACATTAAATATGTAGCGGTAGCATTTTTATGGATAAAATTATGAAAGAATATTATATTTTTGATACATCAACCATTATGTGCTGTAACATAGTCTACTGCTACAATTCAGGAAAAGGTTTCAAAAATACCTTATTTCATTTATCATAAAATTATACCTTTTACTGTGAGCAAACCTTGTAAACAGTATTGCAGCAGCTAAATACGATTTTGAAAAGTCTTCATAAATAAAGAATTTTTAAAAATGGAAAATTATGTTATTGTTTTCATGGCATAGCAATAACTTTTTGATGGATAAATTCTGAAAAGTTTATTAAATATTAATTAAAAATGCAAATATTTTTAATTATTTTTTTCTTATGCTGCCCCTCTTGAAGACAGAAATGTTTCCACACACCAGAAATACTATTGACAATCTGGTAACGTATATTTGTATCTGTGATAACCAATAGATTAATTGCTGCCACCTAGTGGCTGGAGGTTTCTTATCATTCAAGTATTGCAGCCCCCACCCCATTGTTTGAGATGTGCACTAATGTGAGATCTTGACCACAGCCTTTCCTTGGTAGGATGTGTGTATCATGTTTCAGGTGTGTGAGGAGCTCAGATTTCACCTCCTTGTCCAGAGAAGCCTCCAGATGCAGAGGTTTGTCTGACATGAGGAACTGTCTGGTGGTCTCCGCCGTGGGCTGAGGACCCGGTTTCTCCGGAGCATACTGGACCTTCCTGATCACCAGACGGACCGAGTTCCTACGTCCACAACAACAACAACACGGGACATGAATCCATCCGTTTTGATCAGGGTGCGACTGAAGGCATAAATTTATTTTATAACCACAAGATATTTAAGTTAAGTCTGGACATTTGATCGGACTTGGATAATTGTGGCTGGCCGTCTGTCAACAGTCGATGATTTGTCTGCTACAGGAAGCTGCTAATGCACAACTCATTTTCAATCATCCATAATTCATCCTGTGTTCAGGCTCTGACTGAGATTCAAACACTTTTACCTTTTATGGATCTTTTCCTCCACATTTTCGGCGCAGAACGCTTTCACCTCAAAGTCCACGCCACAGGCCTGAGAAAGAAGGAGGGACACGGTCAAAAGGATGAAACAAACTGTCCCATCATTTCAATCTAAGGGGGTGATTTCAACAGCTGAGACCAGAGTCCTGACCTTCCCGGTGTCCTCTGGTCCGGGCTGCAGGGTGACGGAGCAGGGTAGGTTCAGAGGAATCTGGAAAGAACCACAACAACAACAATCTAAACAATTTTGTGGCACAGAGGTCAAGTGATGGAGGCACCAGTGACGCTCGCTGGTTTGAGTTTGAGAGCCCTGGTCCACTGATGTCTCCATGTATGACCACAAGGAAGAACCTCAGCTGAGTGAGTCCACGTCTGCTGTGATTCCAGCTCGACTGAGCAGTTGTAAACAACTGGTTTCAACCCTGTTTCTCTTTAAGTTCTAATTATTTCTCATCAATGTTTAACAGATGGACTGATATAAACCAACACCTTGTCAGAGTAAGAGTCCAACACTGGTGCAGCTGCAGGATGAATTATTGAAACTGCATTTGACTGCAATAAATCATTTACTATTTATTCAGCTTCAAATATTTATTATTATAAATTTGAGGTGATTAGAAAATAGTAAAAGAAATAAAAATTGTTTTCATCGTGGTTTTATTGACACTGATACCAGAGGTGGCGCTAAAGTGTGAGGAGGGCTGAGGGGAATTATGGTTTAGGGACTCCCCAACTCACTACATGGAAAACACTACCTCAAAAATCAATAATGAACTTGTTTTATTACAATATGATTTAATATTAAATGTAATAATAATTTAGGGGCGGCAGTGGCGGCTCAGCGGCGCAGGAAGCAGACTGGGGTTTGACACACGAACATTAACATCTGAATGTCTTTGTCTCATCATTTAGAGATTTAATGTTTAGCAATATGTCAAACTACAAAAACCCATAGACAACAGTTAAGTTCAAGCAACAACAAAACACCTGTTATTATTATTGTTATTATTATTATTATTATTATTATTATTATTATTATTATTATTATTATTATTATTATTATTATTATTATTATTATTATTATTACTATATTCCTGAACATGTTTTGTGAGACATTATTTTAATTTATGAACCATTAGGTTTGTTTATGTTTTCACATCAATTATTTACGTCTCAGCAGGACTGAGGCGTAAAGAGATGTCGAAAAATATCATATATTTGACTAGATTTCTTCAAGTCTGACTGTCACCTCTTTCATTTGATTGTTCGTCATCTTCCTCATCATCATCTCATCAAAAAAGATTATTTTAAGAATTTTCAAAAAAATTTTGTGTCAAAAGTTATTTGTGTCCAGGTAAAGAAATGTGATGATAATTTTTTTTTTTTATTTATTTTACCTCTTTGCATGTTTCCCATTAATGTTGAAAATCTATTGGGAATTTATTTTGTAAATTCTTTATAAATCATTATTTTGCATATTATTTTTGGTGAAGTCAGCAGTAATGTTCTAGCAGGAAGTAAGCTTAGGTCCACAAGGTTTCAGGTTCTATTCCACCAGCTGCCAGGTTGACACTGAGGAGCTCTGATCATAGCACCGTCCCATCATGATCATGGGATCATCTTGACCCACATACAGTAACTTCCTGTGGACTCACCACCCACAGGAAGGTAGACAGTATGGAGCAGTGTGATTTGGGTGGAGACTGCAGATAAAGATGAATGAATAATAATTTAGTCTTATGGACTTAGACACCATCATTGTCAATGAAATAGTCTATTGTGTCAGTCAACACATCAGAAGGTGCAGGTTCAAAGCCCAACTCTGACAGGTCTAATAGACTGAATTTTACTTTCTCTGAGGAACAAACATTCATGAGTCTGCAGTGACACCTTTAATTCTTGCTTTATTAACCCTGTGTTTGTCTATGACAGGATGAAGCAGGTGTAGTTAAGGTGTAGTTAAGGTGTAGTTGTGAGCTCGTTACCTCGAAGGTGAAGGGATAAGCATGTTCTCCCAGTTTTTTTATCAATCGTTCCTGCAGACGAGTCAAACCCTTCTTCTCCTCAGGCACTGAAGGAAAGGCCTGAACATTGGCCACAAACAGGTCTTTACGAAACGTCAAACCCAGGACGTCCAAGTCCTCGCGTCCATAACGGAACGCACAGGTCAGAGTCACAAACACTGACAAAAAAGAAGAATAAGAGTCATTTTTCTCTGCACTATAATGATGTTGTGATGATCATGACTGTGTTTTTAGGAAAGGTTTCTGACCTTTCCTTTCCTTCAGGTATTCTGGGTCGATCAGCACAACACCGTCTGTTGGGGACAACAAAGACCAGCGACCGTCAAACAACAACATCTGGTGAAGGAACATTAGAGCAGTGTCAGTTCTGGAGATGCTCACCAACAGGCTCCACCAGGTCCACGTGGTCCACGAAGTCTCTCTTCCCCAGGTAGACAGTGAGCTTAGAGACAGAAGAGAAGGACAGAAGACAGACAATCAGTCCATAACTGAGACAAAACCCCAGGTTGTAGTTTGTTTGTTTTTTAAAAAGACTGAAAAAAACTCACTTTTCCATTTGGACTGGCTTTTTTAAACACCCTGGAAACACAAACAAACAAACAAACAATCACTGATCAGAGTGGTGACAGGCTCATAACTGTTGTCTCGCACGCTGAAGAACTGAAGAAAGAATGATGTGATGGAGGACAGAGGAAGGTGGAAGGAGGAAGGAGGAGATAGAGTGGACAGGAGGTGAATGATCTTGGGGTCAAACACATCAGGGTCGAAGGAGGTGGAGGAGGTTAAGGTGGACAGAGTAAGACAAGAAGGAGAGTCACAAGGAGCAACAAAAAACACACCAGCATCAAACAAGTGACAGTCAAAATATAATAACTGTTGGATCTGGATGGACCATAAAGTCATCTGGAGTCTCATCTACAGAGATAGATGGATGGATGGATGGATGGATGTTGACTCCACGTAGTGCAGCTCCCCTGTTAAAGTGCAGCAGACTTGTCCCAAAACCCCCGTATCCTTGGAAATATTAGAGAAAAATATTTTTATACCAAACCTGGGGGTAGAATCTGTATCTCACAATTTTTTACACCTTTTAACAAAGTGTTCTGAGTTCTGTTGCACGGTGTTCTGTTTCAGCCAAGACTCTGGACTCAGGTCTTTCCCAGATGTATTGGATCTTCCAGACAAACTTGTTCAACCTTGTCCTCTGGTTTTTTGCTTGTGTCATTCACAACTTCCTGTTCCATGTCTTTTGTCGTTAAAATTCTCTAAGATGAAAAACCAAACGTGCACATTTGGAGCAACGTTCAGGCAAAACATTTCAGTCCATCTCCTTTTTTTTTTTTATTTTACTTTTGGACATGAATCTCCACTGTGTCCTTGTGTCCTTTGACCAGACGTCCATGTATATATTGAGTGGAAACCCAGTTCAGATGTTAGACCTTCCTCCTCCCACTGCTCACATGGATAAACAGACACCACAGAGGTCCTGGTGTCACTCATCATCATATTCCTCATCATCCTCATCATCATTATCAGTCGTCTCCTTCCAGAGTTTCCTCCTCCTCCTCCTCCTCCTCCTCGTTCTCCTCTTTTCTCCCTAAGTCATAAATTAGCTGCTGTGGCTCCATTAGCTTTCAGCTTCCTCCTGCATGTCTCTTCATCAATCAGCAGCATCAGGACGCTGCTGTTTTCCCGGAAACCAGCGGGACTCCTGGGAGCTCGCTCAGCACGCGATTACCTGCTCGCCCTCATCCTTGCAATTAGTCCAATTAAAGATTAACGACATCAGACATAAAACGGTGCAGGAATAATGAGGCCACAGCTGATGTTCTGTCATTTCATCAACGCACGACACCAGGACTCAGGAAATTCTGGTCTTCCAGAGACCAGAATAAACAAACATGACTTGTTTTGGTCGTCTCGGCTCCTCCTCAGGTGTTTTCATGTCACTTTTAATTAAGGTTTTAATAAATGGCTTAACGAGACAGGTGAATAAATCTCCTCTGACAAGTCTGCTCCCGCTGATCGATCAGAGACATTCCGACAGTGGAAACATCGTCTGATCAATGGGAAGAGGACTCCCCCGGTGCTGAGAGCAAGACACAGATTAACACTGATGTCAACGTCAACGTCACATCTGCTGCTTCCAGCTGAAGAAAATAAAACAGCGTCACATTTGGTGTCTTGTTGTCAAATCACATCAGCTGGGGTTTTTCCTCAGGGAGACGTTTCTTTATCTCTACAGCAGCTCTGACTGACTGTCTGTTAGATTTCTTCTTCTTCTCCTTTCAGCTTGTCCCTTTTTCAGGGGTTGCCACAGCGAATCACATCTCCCCCTGTCCTCTGTATCTTCTACTCTGACTCCAACTACCTCCATGTCCTCCCTCACTGCATCCATCAATCTCTTTGTCTCCTACCATCTCTGGGATCATTCTTCTACAAATGTATCCACTGTCCCTCCTCTGAACATGTCCAAATCATCTCAATCTGTCTGTTGGCCTCCTGAGAAATAATGCATTTTTCTTAACACTCTGCGGCAGGGGTCTCAAACTTGCGGCCCAGGGGCCATTTGTGGCCTGTGAGTGATATTTTGTGGCCCCCACCTTGATGTGAAAGTTGAATTATGATAATAATATTTTATAGATTTGTTCTCCACATTTTATGGTAAATCCTATAGTTCTCTAAACCCTGATCCTCAGTCTCCTTCTGGTTCAGTGTTGTATTACACACAATCAATGGGAAACTGTTTCTTTTTTCAAATTTTTTTTCTTTTGTATTGAACACTGAAAGCTGACGCTGCCCCTGCGTGAATGATAGTGTGGGTGTTTACACTCAACTTATTTGAGTTTGAGACCCCTGGTCTACAGTTTTAAATATATACCTAGTTGACAAGTTTTAAGATCACATTTTCTCAGGTTTAACCCTTCAGTGTCCACTATGTCTGCAGAAACAATCTGTCTCACGTCCACTCTTGGAAGAGTCTCGGTCAAAGCATGTTATGTAACCACACGTCCATCAGGACAACCAGCAGACTGTCCCTTTAACTGTCTCTTCTGCTGCGCCACAAACACAGGTCTTTGCTCTAATACTTCAGCGGTGTGATCATCGTCTAATATCTTTACTCCGGTCGTCATGACAACACGACTGATCTCAGCAGCTTCTACACTCACGCCGGCTGAACTCAGTCAAAGAGTGGACCAGAGCAGCAGAGCTGATCTGTATGTTTGACCAACCACGGTCTGCTCATTAATATTCTCCTGATATCACACCGTAAGATCAGTCAGCCTGCACACACACACACACACACACACACACACACACACACACACACACACACACACACAGTAGTTGTAGCTCCACTTGACCACAGAGGAAGTGAGGTGAGAGAGTTTAGTGACAGGGAAAAAATGTTTGGGACAAAAGTCAAAAGTGTAGAGAAAACCTGTGTGTGTAAGAAATGTATTACTACTCAATCACTAATCTTTATTAATCCTAATCATTCGACTTCAACTTGATATTTTGGTTATTTAATCTTTTATTAAAGTGATTTTAATGGTTTTCTTTTTTCAATTATTTCAAGTAACCGTGGCGACCATGTAGGTCTGTGTTCAAGTTAGAAAGTTTTATAACTCAGATAACTCTGATGTTCTAGGTCAGTGGTTCTACACTGGTCTCACTCCCGGACCCACATTTTTCTGTGGTCATTAAGTCGCACTCTTATAGAAATAAAAAAAAAGCAAATTAAGTTCCTAAAAAAAAAACCCACTTCTTTTAACATAATCATTTTATTCAGCAAAGTGTGTATTTAAAAAAAAAAGGGATTAAACACATGCTCAAATAAAAAATAAAATAAAAACATGCTCAACAGCAGATTCACATTATTTTGATTTTTGACCAGCTGTTCACGTCCCATTGAGAACCACTGTTTTAGGTTTTATGTTTGGGGACAGCGAGTGGTTAAAGCAAAAAAAAAAAAATCTAAAACTGGAGTTGAATTTACTGAGCAGTGGAGGAAAAACAAAAATGTAATAAATGTTGACCTTTACTCTGACTGATTCCTGCTGCTGCTGCTGCTGTACATTTACACAGAGACTGAATGGCTTTTTCTCTACAGTCTGTCCATAGTTGTCTCAGCATTAACTCACTGTGTTCTCACTGTGAGAAAATAAATCTACTCTCAATCACTTCATGAAGCCTAAATCACTGTCGTCACAGTAAAACTTTTATCACATCCATAAATTAATCAATTCAAACCAGTAGGAAACTCAATAATGTGAGAAAACTTCGTCTTTTCCAGAGAAATAAAACATGAAGACATTTCATTCTTTCATTTGTTTGTCTTCTGATACTCTGTACCATAGTGAAACACGGGACAAACATTCACACTAACATTCACCTGACCCAAACTTGGGCAAACTGAGGCCCGTGGGCCGGATGTGGCCCGTTTGGCATTTTAATTCGGCCCACCAAACTTGTCCAAATTCCGCTACTAACTTATAAAATGATTATGTATATAAATCTGCTTTTTCCCTGCAATTCCGACATTTCCCTAATTCTTATTGTAGAAAAGGCTAAAAGTATTTTTTTTCATTCTCTCATATGTCGTTTATCTTCCTCCTACCTCCTACCTGGTAGCTCCATCTCTAGGATCATTCTTCTATCAATTTATCCACTGTCCCTCCTCTGAACATGTCCAAACCATCTCAATCTGTCTGCTGGCCAACTGAAAAAATAATGCATTTTTCTCAACACTCTGCAGCTGGGGTTTATGGGCCATTTGTGGCATTTGGAACGATATTTTGCGGCCCTCACCGTGATGTGAAAGTTAAATTAATAATAATATTTTAAAGATTCGTTATCATCTTAGTTCACAGAATGACTCTCTGCTCCTGACTCGGCCCACGTGGAAACTGTAAGTAGCCACCACAGCCCAGGAGTCAAAATAATTTCCCAAACTTGATTTGATTTAATCCCTCAGTTTTTGGGACATTGTGTCAAAACTAGAAACCCCTTTGACTTCTCCCATAGTCTATCCAGCTGGGGATTGAACCAATTACCCTTCGTTCTGTAAGGCAAAAACAATCACCGCCTGTCCACAAATGACATTAAAGTGAAAGAGAACGATCTTTATCTCCAGTCTGGATGGACTTCTAACCAGTCTCTGACCAGTCAAACGTGTTGAAGCCGTTGTCTCTTGTCTGTTTCTTCTGTTAAATCTCTTTATTCCATTCTCATTGTTTTAACAGTGTCTTTATCAAAAATTAAAACAGTTTGCCAGGAGATACTTCACATTCACAGCATCAATTTAATGTCACCCATGGTTCGGTCACTACTGGTCACCAAGGCCATGGGCTGAAATGACAGCGTCCCTGGCAGAGTGAACTGAAGTCTTCAGATCAGGACAGTGGAGGAAACCAGTGACTTAACAGAGAAGAAAAGCTGATCATTTCATTTCATCTGATTAATCTGTAGGATATTTTATCTAAATGAAATGTTAATAACGTAATAGGATTCCTGGATTATTTCCACACCTGTTCCTAAGGACCAGTCTCTACGTCTTTAAGGACTGCTCTGATGGACACACTTTTTGTGGTTGTTGTCGTCTACAACCAGAAGACTGAAAAAGTCTTCTGAAAAATATCTCATGGTTTATTGCAAAGATAAAAGTGTCCAATAAAAGACTGGAAACAGTAAATGTGTGGGTCTGCAGCGTTTCTGTCCTGTTAATGTTGATGACACTGTAAATGTTTACGTGTCGAATAAAATATATTTTAAAAATACTACATGAGGCTTTATTTTCTTAACTGCATAAAAGATAAAAATGTCATCATCATCATCATAATAAGGGTCATTATTTTATTATTATATAAAAGATAAAATTCAGACGTGAACTTATTTCTCAGCTCCAGTGGAAGTGAACGTCATGTATTTCAGACAAACACACACATCAACAGGGAAACTCCATGTTTTCAGGCTGACCTTTCTGCAACAAAAAGCTAACTGACACGCAAGACATTTAACTCCTTTTAAAAAACCCTCCCATGTGTACCTGCTGAAGGTTACACACACACACACACACACACCAACACACACACCGCAGATTGATGGATTAAAAAGAGAGCGAGTGGGAGAGAAGAGAGAGAGAGATGTAAAGGTCAGTGAAGAAAACACGAACAGCGACCAGCTCAGAAGGACCAGAACCAGGAACACACGTAGGAACCGACATGAGAACCCAGAGAACGCACTCTCCTCCGTCCGTGTCTTACCTGGTTCCTTTATCTCCCATCCTGTCGACACAGACCAGCCTGCAACAGCTGAAAGCAGAGATGATTGAGGAGGAGGAGGAGAAGGAGGAGGAGTAGGAGCAGGATGGAGGAAAGGAGGGATGCCGTTACCGTGGAAACTGAGGGGAGAACGTCTGTTTCTCTACCCTTCTCTCTCTCTCTCTCTCTCTCCCTCTCTCTGTCTCTCTCTTCCTCTCTCAGGAAGTCGATGTCATCCTTTCAGACTCTCCTCCATCTGAGCTGTGATCCTCCAGATAAGTGAGGAGCTCAGAGCTGCGCTGCTCCTCCTCTTTAATTCGCTGTCCCCTCTTCTTTCCCATCCTGCATTGCACTCACAGCCTCACTTCCTCTCTCTCTCTCTCTCTCTCCCCCTCACTGCTGTCAAACTCATCTATGAAGTGCTCTCATCTAAAACAGCCAGAAGACACATTTTATTTCGGTTCAACGTTAACCTCAGATTACAGCTGCTCTCTGGCCTCCAACACCATCACAACAATAACAATAATCATAATCATAACCATCGCCATGGTTGCCATCACTACCGTATCCTCTTCATCATCATCATCATCATCATCCTCATCCCTCCAGAGCCATTGAAATTATATGACTTCAATAACTTAGATTGTTTTTTTTCCAGACCGGACTTGATAAACTGCTCTTACTAACCAGGTAGAACTAGTTACATTCTACTACATTCTCAGAGAGACATATATGAAATAAAATTCACTGTTATTAGCATTATTATTATTATTATTATTATTATTATTATTAAATGTCATTACCGTGGTGAGCTGTGATTTTTACGTCTGCTCTGTGATCTACAGCTCCAGTCTGAGCCTTAGATTAATGTGATTTTACGGGTGAGTCAATTTGACAGCCAATCACTGCAGACTGTGATGATTTTCTCTTGTCTGAGATCAGCTGTCACTCTGAGAAAATAAATCACATTTCCCTCAGGATGAAAGATGAGACACTGAGACTCATTTGATGCATTAAAAAAAAAAATGACATAAGAAATGTTTGAATTTCAATGTGAGATCATTCATGAGGAGAATGAAACAGCAGTGATTGTTGATTTGTATTAATGTCTAACATTTATTGGATTCATGGGAGAAAAACTGCTGTTTTAACTATTAGATTATTCAACTTTCAATTAATTGGGGCAGTTGGTGGCCTAGTTGGTTAAGAAAACAGACTTCCATCGCAAAGGTCCCAGGTTTAAATCCCCCGTACCGCCAAGTTACCGCTGAGGTGCTGGCTGTCCCCCGCTTACAACGGTGAAATGCAGAGGAAAAATGTCCCAACAAAACTTGGGATGAACAGCGACGTCCTTGTCATTATCCATATCCTTATTAATTTATAGAGCCCCACAGTGGTTAAGTTAGGAAGTGCACTTACAGAGAACAGGCTGCATTGTTTTGGTTTTCTCCTGGTTCTTCTCATGGTGTAGAATCAAAGTAGATGTTTCGCTCATCTTCATCTTTATCCGTTAACAGGGGGCAGAGGTCTCCACAACTGCCACCCAAATCACACCGCACCATACTGCCTGCTTTCCTGCTGGTGGTGAGTCCAGAAGTTATGAGGATCAGAACAATGCTATGATCAGAGTATCTCAGCAGCAACGTGGCAGCTGGTGGATTAGAACCTGAAGCCTTCTGGACCCAAGTCTGGCTAAACTGAAGAACAGAACAGTGAATGGTGAAAGAATGAATGATTTACTTGATACTTAATGTACGTTAAGCAGCACAAACCAAAGACGTGTCTTATGAGTGGACCAGTACCAGAGGTCTGGCTCTGGTCTCTGTTGGAGCAGTTGTCATCTCAGACGTCTCCTCTGGTGGTCAGCAGCAGCACCTGCTCAGAGTGTCCTCATTAACGTCCATGTGTGAAACAGCCTGCAGGGATGAAGCTGCTCCTCATGTTTGTCACATGGTATTTTTAAACCTCATTAACAGAGTGTATCCAAATGTGTCCTCGAGGAGACATGGAGGAAGAAGGAAACAAGCGAGGAGTGGAGTTGGCAGGAGGTGCACTGGTTATTCAATAATATTTTATTACAGTTCATTATTATTAAATTTTTATTACGAACATCACAGTTACAATCCAAGCCAACAGCTGTGATTACACTGTAACAAATCACAAACAAATAAAAGACAGTCTTGTCTCTCTGTCTCTTCTCACTGCATTTAAACCAAAGTGATTTATTCAGTTAATTTCCCATGAATCTGCCAACAACGACCAGGTCCAAGGTGTTTGGTTTCGTTTAAAACAGCTTCAGTAATTCTTCACCTGAGAAAGAGGAGACACGTCTATATGAGGCCAAAGACCAGGAACCGTCTGTCCAGTCACAGGGTTGATGTCTTCACCCATCAGCATTTCTTCATTTCAAACAGATTAACCAATCAGTGATCTACGTAGAAAAAAATCTGAAACGGGTCAAACAGCACGATTGTTGACTCCAATACTTAGAGAATGAAGTAATTGTCTCTAATGTAAAACATCTTTGTCCACAAGGGGTTGAATATAAAGCGTCCAATAACTCTAGATCAGTGATTCTTAACTTTTGGGACGGGACACAAAAGTGGGTAAATTTTCAGGTCTTTTCAGGCCTCCAGTTCACAGGTGCCTTAGTAAAATTATATATATATACTGTATATACAGTATATATATACATATACTGTATATATAGTATATACAGTATATATATATATATATATATATATATATATATAAATAAATAAAGGTTACTGAGCAAACTTTCAACGTACAGTAACTGAAGTGAAAAAATTTGTTGCTAAGCTCTAGGGTCACAGCTTTTCATTAAGTGCTGATGGTTGGTCCTGAAGCCAGACCAGATGAGAACCTCTGATCTGGACTAAATGTTCACAAAATGCTCCTGAAGGACAATGAGGACAATATTTATAATTTAATTCCACACTTTTTTTAATGACCAAACCTACTTGTTTCATTTGACTAAAAGGAGACGACATTTAACGTGTGACCAACAAGGACGTTTGTCATAATCACTTGAATATGACTATTGTACAAGCTGTTATCATATATTTGTGGACATGGTTGCAAACACTTTCCCAACATTTTGAGACAAACTTCCCCCTATATAAACACTAATGTTTCTTTTCCTGAAGTTTTTTTTTTTTTCTGCTAAACGGCACTTGGTGAATTGCAGAACCTTAGTCTAGTGCTCACTGACTGGAGGACAGACAGCAGGTGTCCAGCACATGTGACGTCAGCTGCTCATTCAAGTTTAACCAGGAAACATTCGCACTAATTCATCTGCTCGTAAAAAATATGGTGTAACAGCGTTTCCTGTCGGTCTCTTTTACTGGGAGCATCCACTTTTCTCCGGACGCCCCTGACCTTCTCCTTCAGACGGACAAATGCTGATGCTTTTTTAAATGCTGCTCCACAGCTGAGTGCTGCTGCTCCTGCCTCCACCCTGATCTCCGACACTTCCGCGTGTTGTTATGCTCTCTCAACGTAAGAAAAAGGTGTTATTAATAATAGTCAGAAGAAAGGATGGCTTGATGCATTATTGTATTATTGACATTTGAACATTAGAGCTGGTGTTAATCAACAGGATAAAGTGGCAGCAATGAATTATGAGCAGGATAAACAGGTCATAAAGTGAATATATATTGAAGAATTGTTTGAAGACACTGAGCTGTGTTTAATTCAACAGTAGTTAATAAATCTTTAGTTTGGTAAAAAAATGCAAAAAACTCTGATTTCCTCTCCTTTGTCCAAAATGTCCCTTTACTCTCATGTTGTTTGGGAGAGAAACCTTCAGTCTGTGGTGAACATGAAACCGTGCTCATGCATTGGCTCCTGCTACATATCACTCCAAAGCACAGCCCGCCTACTCTTGTCCACGCTGACCACGTATTTACCCGACAGAGACCAGGAAACGGCGCTGATGGATGAACTGAGGAGAAAGAGAAATGAAGGAGTAAGATCCATGAAACAACAACTGCAGACAAACTCTTCGCTTAAATCAAATTTGTAGTGAGACGCCATCCAAGAGAAATATACTTCCTTGGAAGCCGAGTAATAATTTCAGGTTTATTGTCGTACTTTATCACGAAGCCATAAAATGTGCAAACATTTGTATTTATGGGTTGGGCTGGCCCCTGCAACTGCAAGTATAATAATGTAAAAAAATATATAGTGTATCTTATATGACCACGAGAGGGCACTATCGACACACCTGGCAACTGAACTCTGCTACTGCACCACCAGAGAGTTACAAGACAAGGACTGCATAAAAATACAATAGAAGGCCAGGATCTGTACTATAGTCCATTCAGTACAGAGCAGAAATGGACCACAATTGGTCCTAAAGTTGGACGCGGGACCGAGTCCAGACCAGAACGATGGATCATATATTTGAACTTTGAAGATAAATGTCATGTAAAAGTCGTATAAATCCTAAAATATTACATTAACTTTTTTACTGTTTATGATGTCATCAACTGAAAAATGCATTATTGCAGGGAAAAGGAAGACATATAATGATAATATAAATGAATAATTTAATTTGGACAATCTTGGCGGGCCGCATCAAAAAAGCTCAACGGGCCATATCCGGCCCCCGGGCCTTAGTTTGTCCATACGTGAAATAAACAGTGGGACTGATCTAAACCTAAGGTACTGCAGTAGAGACAAATCGATTTTTTTAAACAATATTAAACTGTGATAATCTAATCCAAGCTGACATCAAGAAGCAAAAAATATTTCTGCTCTTTTTCTTTTAGCTGTTCAACAAGCTACTTTACTACCACCTACTGGAAGGGGTGTATGCAGCAGTGATGCCAGTGTGGTTAAAAAAAAAAAAAAATTGAAAACAGTCCTCGTTTTTTTTTTTTTTTAATGATGGTTCTAACGAGAGGACAGTGTCTTACCTGTGGTGGTCAGGTAGTCGTGTCTCCAGGTCCCCCGTAGAAACATTCCAGATGTAAACAGAACCATCCACTGATCCAGCTGCTATAAAACAACTGTCTGGACTGAAAGAGAGAGAGAATGTTCTGGTTGAACTTCCATACAACTTTCCCAAGCACATCACTGTAGATTAGAAACATAAGGGCCGTGGCACCGATTCTGTACACAATCTGCAGTCATGGACTAATTTCATCTCTAATTATTTGTATTAAGATCTTTGATCTCACCTGATCACAGCCTTGGTGCTGTCACTGCCACAGGTGAAACCGTCGGCTCTGGTGGAGAGAGAGAGACAGATCAGCTTCAGATCCTTGTTGGGGCCTCTTCTCATATAATGATGTCATTTCTCCACCTGAAACACAGTCGTTCGTTGCTCCCTCTCCTCAGATCCACCAGCTGGAGGCAGTCGTCGCGGCAACAACTGAGCAGTTGACGATGATCGGAGCTGAGGTCCAGTGACGTGACTTTACCCTGAGCAGGAAACTCCTGGACACAGCTGACGGCCCTGAACGACAAAGGATAGATGAGCTGTCTGACTGTGGAACACAGACACCAGGGGGCAGCAAACAGACCGTAATATGTGTTGGTGATGTCAGAGGAATATTTATAAAAATGGAATATGACTAGTGACCAATAACTGCCCAGCAGAGGTTGTGGTGTGTGATTGGCAGACAGAGGTGTCAATCACCTGTTGTATCAGACTCAGTTCTGCTGGTGCGGCTGTTGCTAGGAAACAGAGGATGAAGATTGGCCCTGGTTGTACGAGTGATGGCGCTCTTTCATAGAACGCCATCACTGGTGAGACCATGACTGTGTGTGTGTTACCTGGTGTCCCAGACTCTGATCTTGGAGTCGTAGTGTCCACTGATGATACAGTTCTCAGAGCAGACGAGGTCACTGCAGAAGGACGACACCTCCACCACCTGAACACCTGCACACACACACACAGACTGAACTGAACAGTCGGGTCATTTCCTGGAACTGCGACAGACTGAGTGTGTGTGACTCACAGGCCGCTCTGTGCAGGTCCCACAGTCTGATGGTCTATTCCTTCATCATGGTAAACAATCAAAAGTAGCTTCAAACTGAAAAAAAGAATTGACCACCACAGCGAGTCAGCAATTTCCATCTCACCCTGTCCTCTGTACCTTCTACAACTCCAACTACCTCCATGTCCTCCCTCACTGCATCCATCAATCTCCTACCTGGTAGCTCCATCTCTAGGATCATTCTTCTACAAATGTGTCCACTGTCCCTCCTCTGAACATGTCCAAACCATCTTCTCTATCTTTTTCTCCAAACCTTCCTGTCTGTGTTGTCCCTCTAATCACCTCATTCCTGATCCTGTCCATCCTTGTCTCCCCTAAAGAGAATCTCAGCATCTTTAACTCCTCCACCTCCGGCTTTGTCTCCTGTCTTCTACCTATTCCTAGTGTCTCTAATCCATCCATCATGGCTGGTCTCACCACTGTCTTGTAAACCTGTCCCTTCACCTTAGCTGACTCTCTTCTATCACAGATCACTCCTGACTCTTTTCTCCAGTTGTTCCATCCTGACTGCACTACTCTAGATGTGATAAATTTTTATATAATATATTTATTTATATATGATTTAAAATAATCATTAATCGGATATCAAATAACAACAGTCATTGAAAGCAACACTCACCGTTGGGTCAAACTCCACACAGGTGATGCCCTCATTGCTGCCTTCCAGTGTGGCTGTGTGGGTGAGTGATCCTGGTGACATCGTTCCAATGTTAAAACCCAGTCTTGCTGTGATCATTGTTGATGACATCATCAGAGGACACCTCACCTGCTCTGATGTCCCACACCTTTATGACTCTGTCAGTTCCTCCCGTGGCCACCAGGTCCGAGCTGGAGCTGAACCTCACTGTGTTGATGCTTTGATCGTGAGCCTCCTGAGGAGGAAGGAGAGAAAG
Source organism: Paraplagusia blochii (assembly GCA_016785265.1). Classification (NCBI taxonomy): domain Eukaryota; kingdom Metazoa; phylum Chordata; class Actinopteri; order Pleuronectiformes; family Cynoglossidae; genus Paraplagusia; species Paraplagusia blochii. The sequence continues at coordinate 111,465 of JAFBJS010009983.1, read as the reverse complement.
GCTGCGTCACGGAAAGATCGACCTGTGGTGTCAGACGTGGAGAGAGAGAAAGGACCTACCAGGACTTGGAGAGCTCGGACGGGAACCCTGGCTGACACAAAGGTTCCCACAGGACACATCAGATCCTCGTCCAGACTGCAGACGGAGTGACCCCGCCTCTTCTTGCTGGCATCACACAATGACACAAACACACAGTGAATGGTGAGACGAGATGCCAGTGGACAGTGAAGCAGAAGGACGGACTCACTTGAACAGTCCTCTAATCGAGGTGATGATTCCCAGAGACGTAGCTGATGAAGATCTGAGGAGACAGAAGACAGTGACTTCCCTCCTGATGTCAACATCACACAGACTTTAAAAAGGGATCAGTGGTGGCTTAGTGGTTAAGGAAGCAGATTAGGGTGTGCAGGGTTTCAGGTTCAAGTCCACCAGCTGCCAGGTAACCACTGAGGTCCTCTGAGCATGGAAAATTTCAACAGTGCACGTTGGTGATGGGACAAATTTTTGTCGTGTGCAGTGGCCTGTTTCATGATGTCACGCCCTGTTTCCCTTGTTTCCTTAATAATACAGCAGCGTCTCACCTGAACAGTCTGGTGTGTTGACGTTCTTTGAATTCAATCTGACACTCTCTCTCAGGAGACGTGGACCTGGAGGTCGGAGCGCTGGAGCTGAAGCAGAGAACGTTACACGGACAGAGTCATGTGACTGTGCCATTTCATAATCTTACGCATTTTCCAGACTATAAGTCGCTACTTTTTCTCTCGGAACCATGTGGCTTATACAACAACTTGGCTAATATATGGATTTTTACTGCCATTATGTTTTTTTCCCTGGTCACAGCAGACCAATGAAATTGCCGAACATGCCTCAGTGGACCAATGAAACTGTTCAAGTTACAGGTAAAGCAAATTCATGCGCACTGAATGCTACAAATACGGAAGCTTGGCATCAACAAATCAATGTTTTAATTTTAGTGGGTGAGACTAATATCCCGATGCGCTCTATAGTCCAGAAAATATGGTATATGAAAATATACCATATTTTACGGTGTGCTCTATAGTCCGGAAAATATGGTATATAAGAATCAAAGCAATTGGATCGCGGTGGGTCTCACCTGTCTATGGTGACCTCGGACCTTGTCCCCGACAGCAGCTTCTTCTGCAGATTTGCTTCCCGGGCTCTGCAGGAAGTTTTAACAACATAAATGACAGACAATAGAAAATATAAAGTTTTCGCTAAAATTAAGGGAAATCTTCTCACACCTGGACTTGCGTTCGTTGCGACTGTTCATACGAGCGGCAGCCTGTCGCTTCAGGTGGATCATGTTCTCCAGCAGGTCTCCCTCTCTCAGCTTCTCCTCCCTCAGTCTGGACTCCGCCTCCCTCTGGCGCTCGAGCAGATCATCGTAGGTCATCTTCAACAGCCTGTTCTCCTGCTGAACCTGGTTCACCTGCTCCTGCAGCAGCTGATGAATATCTGAGGAAGAGTTGAGTCGAAGCTGCTCCTCCTGCAGCCTGAGACAGGGGCACAGTTAGAGGCTGTTTAGGACACATGGACCACAGGTTTTCTACATGTTTGTCCTGTCTGTGCTGAAGGAAAATTCCTCTTCCTGTGTTCGTGATGAATGTCTCGTGTGTCAACAGTGGCGTGTGCTGTTTGTGGGTCGTTCACCTGACGTTCTGCTCCTCCAGGACACATTCTTTGATCCTAATCTGCTGCTGCAGTTCCACCACCTGATAGGCCAGCTGTGACACCACACAGAGACAAAAAAAACAACGGCACACTTCCCGTTTTCTCAGTCCGGTCTGACTGTAACGTTCTCATGAAAACTTGTCATGTGACACAAATACATGAAGCTCCAGTGAGCAGACAGATGTCACCGTAGTTGGTATGTTCTAACCTCTCCAGTTGTTTTCTTCAGCTGGTTCTTCTGTTGCAGCACAGCAGAGATGGAGTTGCTGTCAGAACACGGACGCCTGAACACACCATCACACACACAACAAACATCACCAGCTGATTAAACAAAGGATCAACACCTTTAGTGACTTTTCTACCAAGCTTCCTGTCATGAACCACTGAAGTGGAGTTGCCTCAAACTTAATATTTATTAAAATATTAGTATTATATTTTCAGCAATGTTTGAAAATGTGCATTTGTTTTGTGTAACTGTTCAATCTGGAACATATAAACACATGAGATACACAATCTGAAATAATACACACATCAGTGGTATTTGTTTTCTCTTATGTCTCTTTATCTGTAACTTTTCCAGTTCATTCTTAATGCAAGTCATTTTCACAGGGCAACAAAAAGTGTGTTAAATCAAAATATAAAAAGCTAATAACACAAAAAGTGACAGTTTACAGGGTCTATGCACTGATGGACCAACTCTAGTCCACATTTGATATGATCTTACGGGCCATATACTGTGGGCCAGATTTGGTCCCCACGCCTAATATGATAAATATGAGAGGAAGAATAAGTCCAATATGAAATGGAAGCTTGTTCTCAAACTGCACGTTTGATAAATGTGTCATTACGATCATTCTGGGTGTTTGATGGATCACAGAGAGATAAAGCTGGAAGGGGAGGAGTTAAAGATGCTGAGACTCTCTTTAGGAGAGACATGGATGGACAGGATCAGGTGATTAGAGGGACAACACAGACAGGAAGGTTTGGAGAAAAAGCTAGAGAAGACAGATTGAGATGTTTTGGACATGTTCAGAGGAGGGACAGTGGATGCATTGGTAGAAGAATGATCCTGGAGATGGAGCAACCAGGTAGGAGACAAAGAGATGATTGATGGATGCAGTGAGGGAGGACATGGAGGTAGTTGGAGTCAGAGTAGAAGATACAGAGGACAGGGGGAGATGTTGACTCACTGTGGTAACCCCTGAGAAGGGGACAAACCAAAGAGAGGGTGAGGAACCATGGTGTACGTTTGGTGACTATGACGTCTGAATTACTGTGGATTTTCCGGTCAAACACCATGTTCCATACAAAGGTTCTATACTCACCTGGCTGAGAGGTTAAGAATTCCTTTGGCCAGACTGGACTTGTCCAAAAGCTGAGTGTCTGAAAACAGATAGTAAACAGAAGAAGAGTCAGTGAAGGCAGCATGAAACTGATCCTGAATCATCCAACAAAATCATACAATCTATAAGTCCAAACATATAATAAACCAACAGGACTTTTAAGACCACGGAAAATATCCTAAGGCTGACATAGAGTTTAAACTCTGCAACAGTTCACTGAAACTGTTGGACATTTTTCTTATTTACATATAATAACAAACTTCATTTTCTGGTGATGCAGTCACCACTTTTGTACCCTCCAGACTCAACTTTTCCACTTTTCCAGAACCCCCCCCCCGCCCACACACACACACACACACACACACACACACATATACACACACATATACACACACACATACAGGCAAACACACATGAGTCATGTCTGTGAGGAAGTGGAAACAATATGAATGTCAATATTTCTATGAAAGGGTCTGGTTTGGAAATATTGCAAGACAACATCAGTTTGTCTCTCTGGTTGTCTGTCCATATTTAGGAACTTGTCCTGCAGTAACATGTTCTTCTCATCCGTCGCTGTGATCCAGACCTGACCACAAACACTGTTGTGTTGTAGATGTAAATCAACAGTAAGTCCAGTCAAGGCCTGTGGCACACACACACACACACACATATACACACACATATACACACACACATACAGGCAAACACACATGAGTCATGTCTGTGAGGAAGTGGAAACAATATGAACGTCAATATTTCTATGAAAGGGTCTGGTTTGGAAATATTGCAAGACAACATCAGTTTGTCTCTCTGGTCGTCTGTCCATATTTAGGAACTTGTCCTGCAGTAACATGTTCTTCTCATCCGTCGCTGTGATCCAGACCTGACCACAAACACTGTTGTGTTGTAGATGTAAATCAACAGTAAGTCCAGTCAAGGCCTGTGGACCAGAACGGAACCCTGGCTGAGACTGGACCGGGAGACAACAGTGGGAGACACTGTCCTGTTCAGGCAAATGGACTGGGACATGGATTATATATTTCATAATCACTTCTCATTCAGGCTAAAATGGTTAAAGATAAAGAGAATCAGCTACAAAAAAAGAACTAACCCTGTTTCTCCACTAGATGGTAGTCAAACTGACGGTTTAACTCTAGGAAGAACAAATCAAATCGCTGTTATTTTAATACGTATTTAACTTGAAAACATTTCATGTCGTATTTCTAGGCTAAACACGTGCAGACAGAGGAGTTTCTGTTTGTCCTCTCAGACAGTGACTTTTGTGAACAGCTCCACATTAGCTCCGGGCGAAGCCTCTATTGATAATAGCTATAACACAGATTCACTCTCTCTTCACAGACACTCGCTTTTCCGCAACATCCAACAAGTCAAACCGGTTCTCGTCGCTCGTACAGAAGCGGATCAGGTCCTGGAACATGGCGTGTTGGTTCTGGTCCCGGCGTTTGAGCTGACGGACGATGTGCCTCTTCCAGGTGTCTCCCCCCGGAGCCAGGACCCGGCCGCTCCGCTCCGATGCCCGGGAGGTGACGGTCACAGCGGCCATGGCTCCTCACGGGTGCCCGTGGTCAGAGTCTCTGGTGGCGGCCTGAGACCACAGGCAGCCCCGGGTGAGAAGTGTAAGCGAGTAAGTGTCGCAGTGTTCCGTCCTGTTGCTGCTGCTGCACTTGTTTATTAGTTCACACTTGTTCAAAAGAATCTGTCTGACTGTGAGGGCGGGGCTGAGTGTTGGCGTTGTCGTTGTCACACGTCTCAGCCAATCAGCGCTCTCTCTGCTACGGAAGTGTTTGGTGGTCAAAGAAATGACGTCCAATGACGTCCGTTCACAGACAAGGCCTTGTATTTTCAGATTTATATGTATATTTATATTCATAAAAACTACTGAACAACAGTCTTTTCTGCCATAAGTCTTAGTCCAGGTGGAGCTGCATGATGCTGGAGGACAAAGTACAACTATTACTACTTCATGGTAGTTTTATGACCCACTTTGATACTTTATCAACAATTTATTTCCTGTTCTGCATACTCTTCTCCTATCAGCCTGTCCCTTTTTCGGAGATTGCCGCAGAGAATCATTCTTTTCCATCTCCCCTTGTATCTTGTACTCTGATTCCATGTCCTCCCTCACTGCATCCATCAATCTCCTC
>JAFBJS010009983.1:95343-106258 GCA_016785265.1 Paraplagusia blochii | reverse complement strand
TTTGTCTCCTACCTGGTAGCTCCATCTCTAGGATCATTCTTCTACCAATGTATCCACTGTCCCTCCTCTGAACATGTCCAAACCATCTCAATCTGGCCTCTCTAGCTTCTCTAACTCCTCCACCTCCAGCTCTGTCTCCTGTCTTCTAACTATTCCTAGTGTCTCTAATCCATCCATCATGGCTGGTCTCACCACTGTCCTGTAAACCCTTCCCTTCACCTTAGCTGACTCTCTTTTATCACAGATCACTCCTGACTCTTTTCTACAGCTTTTCCATCCTGACTGTTCTCTATTCTTCACATCGTCTTCACCTTCTCCACCTCTGCTCCTTGTAACCTCACCATTCCACTGTTCTCCCTTTCATTCACAGACATGTACTCTGTCTTGCTACAACTGACATTCATTCCTCTTCTCTCTAGTCCAAACCTCCACCTCTCCAGGTTCTCCCCTAGCTGTTGCCTACTCTCACTGCAGATCACAATGTCCACATCATCATCATCATCCATGGAGACTCCTGTCTGACCTCATCTTTCAATCTGTCCATCACCAGAGCAAACAAAACGGGGCTCATTGATGCAGTCCCACCCCCACCTTGAGGTCCTGTCTCTTATACACATCTAGATGTGTATAAGAGACAGCCACTGTCCTGTAAACCTTTCCCTTCACCTTAGCTGACTCTCTTCTATCACAGATCACTCCTGACTCTTTTCTACAGCTTTTCCATCCTGACTGTTCTCTATTCTTCACATCGTCTTCACCTTCTCCACCTCTGCTCCTTGTAACCTCACCACACACTGTTCTCCCTTTCATTCACAGACATGTACTCTGTCTTGCTACAACTGACCTTCATTCCTCTTCTCTCTAGTCCAAACCTCCACCTCTCCAGGTTCTCCCCTAGCTGTTGCCTACTCTCACTGCAGATCACAATGTCCACATCATCGTCATCATCCATGGAGACTCCTGTCTGACCTCATCTGTCAATCTGTCCATCACTAAGGCAAACAAGAAGGGGCTCAAGGCTGATCCTTGATGCAGTCCCACCTCCACTTTAAAGTCTTCTGTCCTTCCAACAGCACACCTCACCACTGTTGCACTGCTCTCATACATATCCTGCATCCTGCTCTGAATCAAGTTGTACAAAATAAATACAAAAATTAGAAATAATAAAAAAGAAATAAAATACAAACAATGGATAAATACAAACAATAAAATAGGAAAGATAATTTTGTCACTTAAACATATTTACAAATTTTGAATCCAAAGGGAAATATGAGGTCTAGATCCTATGTGAGTTAACTTTGTCCACATTTACTTTTTTAACAGAGATATTCATTATCATCGTTTCACTTTCATAAAATCGGTTTTTGGTTGAGACAGATTTCAATGCATCTTTTTACTGCGTTGCAACACACCAACTGTATTTTGCGTTAAATCCGCTAGATGGCGACAGACAATTTACCTTTGGTTGAGCGTTACGGGTGAGAGTTATTTGTGTTATTTAATCCAGATCAGAAAGTGAGAAATCTATCTATCTATCTATCTATCTATCTATCTATCTATCTATCTATCTATCTATCTATCTATCTATCTATCTATCTATCTATCCATCTATACGTCTGTCTGTCTACCTGTCTGCCTGTCTGTCTGCCTGCCTGTCTGGTTGGTTACCTTCTACATTCATCCATCCCTCAATATTAATCCGGGACTAATTTTAATCCTAACTCTAAACTAAATCTTCAACTTTTCAACTCTCTCAGTGAGGAGCTGAAAGAAACTCCAGAAAACCCCACACAATGATGAAGTGGCTCCACTGTACCAGCGTTATTGTCTCACCAAACACAGAGAGGGGGAGAGAAGAGGGGGAGGGAGAAGAGAGAGGGAGAGAGAGGAGAGGGGAGCGGAAATATCAGATCTCTCTCCATCTTAACACCTCAGTAGGCAGGAAACATTCTTTGTCCACTTACAACAAAAACATTTACTACGCTTCGCTTGTGGCACACGCTTGTCCACACACTTCGACCTATACACACACACACACACACAAACACACACACCAGGGGCTGCTGACATGGTGCATTGTGGAGAAGTCCGAGGGGAGGCACACCGTCCTCCGACATCCGACTCTTTTCCAGCGTTAAAGTTTTCAGTAACGTGTCATTAGCTGCAACTCAATTTCAGCCTAAGCTGATTAACCTGCTGCAGTGACATCACTGACTACGACGACACACACACACACACACACACACACTCACACTCAGGTTTAACGTTTAGAAATGTTCAAACTACATCATTCATGTACTCATGTTGAACATAAAGTTCAACCAATAGCAAAATTCATGTGATTGTATTCCTTAGTCTGTTCACACAACTGATTATTTATTTACATATTTGATATATTTTACTAGATTTAGCTGCAGTCTCCAAAACCGCCACCCAAATCACACCACTCCCTACCTAAAAACATATATATGCAGTATATATATATATATATTTTAATTAAAAATACCATATATATTTGGTATTTTTTAAATCTTGCATGTCATTTTTGATCATGCTGAAAAAATGTAATACAAATTGCCAAATTGCTTTTTTTTCCCCCAAACTGTACCTCATGTTTCAACTTCATGTTGACAAACTATTTTGTTAATTTTTTAATAAATCATAATTTTGCATATAACGTCGTGGGTGTTGAGTCCACTGGAAGTTATGTGGGTCTGGACGGTGCTATGATCAGAGCAGCTCAGTGGAAACCTGGCAGCTGGTGGATTAGAACCTGAAGTCTGGCCTCGAAGGACCATCACTCCCTTAAATGACAGTTGGCTTGTTTCTTTATTTGATTTCCTTATTGTTTCTATGGTTCATGTAATTTGGACCCATGTCAGTAGAGTTTGACAGTGTCCCCTCAGGCTGGTCTTTCTACTGACAGTGGATCACAACTGATTTAAAGCAATAAATAATGTCAATAAATTTTGCTCCTAAAATTGCAAAAAATCTCTTCTCAGTGTGGAAGATTATGTTTCTTTCTGGGGGAATGGAAATGATCAGCACTTTGGTTTTACATGTCCAGTTTTGGTCTATTTTGGTCTATTTTTCTGTTTTTGTTGTGCGTTTGTTTTTTGATTGACCAGTCATGATCTGGTGAATTAATGTTCAAAGGTCTCTCTCTCTCTGTCTCTCTGTCTCTCTGTCTCTCTGTGATATAATTGGTCTTGAACTCTCAGCAGGATTCCATTGTGTGTGTAAAAGAGGCTTTAACAGCGAGAGGTTAATGTCCAGACACTGTGTGTGTGTGAGACAGAGGATGGTATTACATGTCCTGATGTCGTGTGTGTCCATGCGGGGGGCTGTTAATGTGTTAATTTGTTTGTGTGAGTGTGTATGCACGTGTGCCTGTGTGTGTGTGAGTGTGGGTGTGTGTGTGTGTACAGACCTCCTGTGCAGGAGTCAGTCGTTCCAGCCTGTTGTCTTTAGTTTATCTCCATGGGAGACAAACGCTCAGGATTAACCAAGCAGGTTAACACACACACACACACACACACACATACACACACGCACGCACACACATGCAAACACACACACACACACTAACGCACAAAGAAGCCTGGGTCTCTGTGTGGAACCCTAAATAGAGTAACATTGAAGTGAAGTCCAGATCTGTCAGACAGTCTTGTAATATTATTTTATCATTATTTTCAGATTCTATCTCTACTGACATGCGGCTGAATCATGGACAGAGCTCCTCTCTGATTGGCCCAGGACTCTGCGGGTGAGTGGACGTCCAGGAGAGAGCAGGCGGCTGTCAGTCCAGGCTGCAGCCGCTGTTGTCCAACAAATCCTCCCGTCCGTTCCCCTGTCATTAGAATCACAGCAGGAGAGAGAAACTGAGGGGTGTTAACATCTGCCCCACTGAGGCAGGAGCTGACTTAGAGGGTGTGTGTTAGACCACCGTGTAGTCCACCTGTACACCATTACTGCTCCTTACTGCCCCACTGAGGGGTAATTATCTACACACAGGCTGGTGGCTCTGAAAATTACAGGCAAATAAAAAGCTTGTAAATATATTTTTGATGTTGAATGTTTTAGATTTTTTTATTTTTTTTAAGTTTGTATCAATTTCATCACAGATGAAGTAACTTGGAAATAGGAGGGCAAGTCAGAAACCTATTAGACCACTTGTCAAACTCAAGGCCTGCAGGCCAAATGTGGCCCACCAACTCATTTTGTGCGGCCCGCAGAAATGTAAACAACATTTGTCATGAAGCAAAGACTAAGAAGGTGGAGGAGTTTAGATACTGAGGATCAACTGTTCAGAGCGTTGGAGACTGTGGAAGAGAAGAATAGAGAAGACGGGATGGAACAACTGGAGAAAAGAGAGATTGAGATGGTTTGGACATGTTCAGAGGAGGGACAGTGGATACATTGGTAGAAGAATGACCCTAGAGATGGAGCTACTAGGTAGGAGACAAAGAGGAGATTGATGGATGCAGTGAGGGAGGACATGGAGGTAGTTGGAGTCAGAGTAGAAGATACAGAGGACGATAATGGACAATAATGAGTCACTGTTGCCTCAAGACAGCACCTTAAAAGGGAAAAAAAAAGTCAAAAGGAAAAGTCTTTTATTTACAATTACTGTATTTACAAAAGTCTATTATTTTTATTTTTAAGGCAGTTAAAAGTCTATGGTAGACTGTATAAATAATTTATAAAATTAGAATTTTTTCCTCTCATTATCAAATGCAAAATTTTAGTTGTCAAGTTGAATTCAAATCAATGGTCAAAGAGCTGAACCCTGGACAAAAATCCGATAATAAAACTGGTCAAAACTGTTGGAGATCAGTCTGAACTGGTTCCACATCAGACACCTGCATGTGTGATAGACCTCTGTCTGAGGACTTTCTGACTGACCCTCCCTGCACAGATATGTTGGGTCAAAATAGATGATCTCAACCACTGTATGACTGTAATGGTAGTGAATCATGGTTGACTTCCTGTCGGTGACGAGTCACCTGTGAACCAGGACCAGTCCAGACTGTGAGTGACAGCAGATGCTGTTGAACCTGAGGCCACAGAGGGTGACGGTAATCCGCCCGCCTCCGACCTGCTGCCTGCAGGTCACTACGGCAGCAGGTCGGGGGCGGGCCTCCGTTTAATTGGTTGATGGGGCTGTGATCAGCGGACGACAAATGAGAGCTCAGCATGGCCCCTGAAAACAGGAGACATCAAAGAGAGGCTGGAACGACCTGCTGAAACACACACACACACACAAACACACACACTCACAGAGGGTTAATATGTAATTTGACAGAAGGCTGGTTAAACTGCAGCAACAATTAAAAAGTCATTCACTAAGTGACAAGTTGACGTATTAATAAGAAGAGAAGATAAAGACAGAAAAGAAAGTTGTACTTCACTGATCCACATTTGGGAAATGATTGTGTTAAAAGCAGCAGTTGTTTTTAACGGCAATCATTACAACAGTTGTTAATAGGCTGTCACTGACAGGTCACTGATGGTTCCTACGGGTCTTTTAGGAAAGAGAGGAGAGAAGAGGTAGGAAGTAAGGAAAGGGAAAAAGGAAAGAAGATAAAAAGGAACGAAAAAGAGGAAAAGGAGGAGAGAAGAGGAGAGGAGAAGAAAGGAGAGAAGAGGAGAGGAGAAGAAGGGAGAGGAAAGGAGAGGAGAGCGGAGGAGAGGAGAACAGAGGAGAGGAGAGGAGAGAAAAGGAGAGAAGAGGAGAGAAGTAGAGAAGAGAAGAGAAGAGAGTGTGTTTGTGGGAGAGGAGAGAAAACTAGAGGGAAAAAATTAAAAGCATAATTTAATTATTATAGATAAACTCTTGATCAGTCCTACTCAACTCTAAAAATGAGTCCATGACCCAAAAGTTGGTCAAAGGAAAGGAGTTTGGCAATAAAAACATTGTGTGTCAGAACAAATGATTAAATAAACATTCAGAGTTGAGTTATTGGAGTTTTAATGTTTGGTTTATCAATTTATTTTAGTTATTATTTATTCCTGGTCTTTCATGGTCTTGAACCACTGGTTTATGGATACAGTTCCTCTAATCGTCTTTCGTTTTTAAATATATATTACATAGTAACTTACAGCAGCAGTTGGGAGTCGGAAGTGACAGATTTCCAAAACCATGTGAACACAAAGAAGTCATCATAAGAAGTCATAATAAATACAGATATTCACTGGTTCCATTGGTTACAGGTCCTGGTACTGGTCCAAGGCTGGAGGGTTAGAACCCCTTGCTGTGCACTAACAACAATGATTAATAATTAATAATTTATTATTATAAATAATAATAATAATAATAATTAATAAGAGGATGAAGATGGAAAGTATTTATATAACAAGGATTGTTCATAATAATATTCATTCCAACAACAATAACAATACAAGCTATTATTATTTAATCACCATTATTATTAAAAACACTACAACTAATGTATTTTATTTGTATTAGCTTCTCTCACCGTCCAGCCTTAACTAGACTCTTAAATGACCGCACCGTCTACGTCACGGAGTCGAGCTAGCATCTGATTGGACAGCTTGATCTGTCACCGCGCACACACACCTGCGTGTAAGAGCCGGAGTTTTCCCTTCACTCCAGTCTCCACTTGGATCATCTGACAGTTGTCCTCTCCTCTCAGGATGGACGTCTGGCTTCACGTCCAGTTTTTCTCCTGTCTTTACGCCTGAACGGAACCTTTTCAATAATCCCACCGCTCGTGGTTCTGGATCCGTGGAGACGCCGCTCTGCGCGCTTTTACGCACGGTCTGACGCATCACGTGCCGCGGACGGTCGTGGGAGTTCCTGAGGATTTGACTGTGAGTTTTTATAAATATTTTTATCAGTTTTGAATGATATTTAGTGATCTGGATAGTAGTTATTTTGGAAAAAAACAGTATTTTTATCAAGTGTTTATGAAAAAGATAAGGCAACAGAAAAAAATCACATGTTTATTTAACCTTTAATATTTTAAATATATTCTAATCCACCAGCTGCCATGTGTCCACTGAGGAGCTCTGATCATAGCACCATCCAGACCCACATAACTTCCAGTGGACTCACCACCCACAGGAAGGCTGACAGTGTGGAGCAGTGTGATTTGGGTGGCAGTGGTGGAGACTTCTGTCCCTGAGACCCTTTTATTCAAGATGTAAAAGCAGATCCATTCAGAGAATCCACTCCAAGAATAATATATCAGAGGTTTAACTCTGATCCAAGATCTGACTTCTCCTCTATGGAGAGATAACAACAAGAGGGAAATGGACAGACCTCAGATCAGTGGACAGTTCTGACAAACTTATTTGTCTTTTTTTTTTTTTTTCTTTTATCCATTGATTCATTTTTACCTTTTATCCGTTATCGGCTTGCAGGGACAGCAGTCTCCACGACTGCCACCCAAATCACACTTCCTGTGGGTGGTGAGTCCACTGGAACTTATGTGGGTCAGGATGGTGCTATGATCAGAGCAACTGTGGCTCCTTGACCCCTAGGACAAAACACAGTTTTCTCTTCAAGCAGATTGTTATTCAGTCGTGTCCTAAAAAAAAAATTTAAAAAACGAGTTTTTGTTGGTTTGCATTTGAAATGATGTCTTGGTCATCACCATATCAACAGCTGCTGTGCCAGAAGTAAACACACACACACACACACACACACATGCACACACACACACACACACACACACGGACACACTCCTCTTTCACTCACCAACTCTGTGCTTCTCTGCAGGAATCCTCCCTCCTCCTCCTCCTTCTTCTCCTCCCCACCATCACTTTCCTCGTCATAATCTTCTTCACATCATCACCTCCTTCTCCAAGCCTTGGCCCGTGGCCCTAACGCTGTAGACTCCGTTACCATGGAAACCCTGGCCTCAGTGTGGGCCTCTGACCCCTCTGTACTGAGTGACCTGGGAGAGAGGACTGGGTTGTCCACTACCTGGGGTGAGTCAAGCACAATTAACAGAACATAATGAAGTAATACTACAGTACCTAATACAGCCACAGTGTGTCTGTATTAGTAGTATTAGTATTAGTAGTATTGCTGATGTTGTGGTACCTAAAGTAGTTTTTGTTATTAAATGTCCCATATGTTTGTGTAACAGAAGCTCAGTGTCTTCTCAATGGATCGCCCCCTGCTGGTCAAACATGGACAGAGCAGTTCTCGCCTCACATACAGAGGAACAAACAGGTACAAAACTCTACCCACATTTAACAATTTTACTTTTTTAAATGTTTGTGCATTGGTGGATCAACAAATGTTCAATCTTATTTTAAAATTAGATTATTATTTTTTAGTCGAGTCAAGCAATTTCAGCCCTTATTTTGAAAAGCCTTTGGTTTGTGTAGGTATTTTTGAATTTGAAGTAACCTTAGGTTTGAAGTGAATGAATAAATTAAAAAAAAATATTTATTTTGATTTGGATTTACCTCTTACCTCTACATTCTATTTTGACCTCTAACATGTTTTCCTTTCATTGAGAAGATGATGGGACCATCATGGCTGAGGCCAGAGTCCAGCTCTTCTGCACCATCTCCAGTGAATAACTATGAGCTGTTGTTGTTTTTGCAGCTTCGTGACACTCTGCTGCAGAGAGAGGAGGAGCTGGCTCGACTACAGGAGGAGAACCTCAAGCTCAGGGAGTTCCTCAGCTCCTCGTACGTCAGGGACCTGGAGGAAAAGGCTAAAGTGAGTTCCTCATCAACAGGAGTTGCCCTGCAGATTAGGAGAGACATCTCTCATTGATGGTGTCTTTGTGTCTGTGTCCTCTTCCAAACAGCAGAGCAGGATGAAACTGAAGAGAAACCTGAGACATGAGGACGAGAGAACCCTGCAGACTGCTGGTCATCATCTCATGTTTTCAAAACCAGTCAGTAAGAGAGTCTGCAGGAACCTCACTGCCCAGTTCTGCTCCGATTCTTCAGAACTGCCCTCAGAGTCAAATCTTGATCTTTGGGTTTTAAAAACTCTGGGACTCAAGGACCGAGACACCATTGATTCATCCGATGAGTGCACATCTCCAGGAGGGGGCAGTCTCAGGAGTTTGGTGTATGACTCTGCAGTCAGCTCCTTCTCTTGTCCTTCCTCTGATCACTCTTTCAGCCAATCATCTGCCACTTCTACACCGTCCACTCACTGCCAAAGCTACACACTGGAAACTGACTATGTCTCCAGTCCTGTCTCCTGCCAAGACCCAGGTTCTGCTCCGACCTACTGTTCAGGTCAGAGCTTTAACTTCACTGCCGTGAACCCGACTGACCTGTACGAGGCTCCTGGAGATGTGACCAGGAGCTTCAACTCATCACAGCTTCCAGCAAACAACCCTGGGGTCTGTCCCATCACTGCCTTCAGTGAAGAAATCTTTCCAGAAGAGCAACCATCTCACCGCACCATAGATTTGTCTCCGCTGGAATACAACAGGACACCAGTCCAAAACACAGGTCCATTCAGTCCATCGGCATCAAGAAGAAGACTCAGCTTCTCTCCAGTTTTATCTTCCACTCCCATCCCCAACAAACAAGACTGCTGCCCCCTGAGTCCATCAGCAGGACTACAGCCCCCTGCCACACCTCGCAGTCGGACCGACTTGGCCTTCAGGATGTCCCTCAGTCCGTCCAACAGTGTCAAGACCCACAGCTTCCCCCAAGGACAGGCCTTTGTCTCCAAGGGCAAGGAAGGAGGATGGAACTTTACTTGGCTCCCCAGGCAAAACTCATAAATTGACGGTACTGGTACTGGTACTGCTGTAGGACTCACACCTTGTATATGTTAACCTTCACTGGACCATGTGGGTCATGAGTCAAACTGTGAACCCAGTCACTGAGTTTACACCTGTGTGTCTAAGACACATGGACGATGGTCAAGATTACGTCAACAGAGAAGCTTTCAATGTTTTATACGTTTATTTATTTTTTTTAATTGTTAATAAACCTAATATGTTACCTTTTCATCACAGAAATTAATAAATGACAATTGAGTCTGACGTGATTCAAGTCGTAGACTGGTGCCTACTTATAAAGTAGTCATTGAAAATATATACATATATATGTTTTTATTTTAATAAGTTTAACCCAATCAGGTAAAGGAACAGAATCACATGGTCTTACCACTGGTATTTGAGAATGGGCTCGAGACCAAAAAAAAAAACTGCCAAAACTCGTAAAAGGTCAGTTCTTTCTCTCGTGTTACACAGAAACACAATACAGAATCACGTCATTTAGTCACATGACCATTTGGTGACCTGGCCTATGTTGATGTGTTCATTAAAAAAACAAAAACACAAACTGTGAAAACGACTGTTGTTCTTCTCTGTCTGTCATGTCTGCATATGTGATGTTGTTGTTGAGAAGCTTAAAATGTTTGTCCAACATGTTTCTGTGTTTTTATACTTGTTTTTATACTTCTTTAAAAAAATAAAGTCTTTTAAAACTATTGCAACTCATCAAATGTTTATTCAGTCAGACCTGGAATCATCACTATAAGAGTGATGGAGTAGGAGACTGTTGGACAAAGATGGTCCAAAAAACTGTGTGTTGTGTATGGGTTCCATTATGTGGAATGTCCATTAAAAACTTTTGCCTTTGTACAATATTGTCCCAACACGTTCGATTAAATAATCCAATATCAACTGATATGATATGGTAGGGCAGTGGTGGAAGGGTTAGAGCTGCCTGCTCACTAAGGTGATGCATTTAAACGGTGTATTATTGCATTATTGAAGTTTTTATCATCATAGAATACTACAGACTATTCTTACAGTTTTTACAGAGGAGGAGTTCAGATACTGAGGATCAACTGTTCAGAGCAGTAGAGACTGTGGAAGAGAGGAGAAGAATAGAGGACAGTCAGGATGGAACAACTGGAGAAAAGAGTCAGGAGTGATCTGTGATAGAAGAGAGTCAG